>SNQJ01S0019721.1:57954-70448 GCA_010110895.2 Picea sitchensis
AACCTCCTAGTCTCCTATATATACCAAGGAGACATTTTCATTTTGAATCATCTTGTACTTGAACATTTAAGTGGGTTAAAAGGAGGTTGCCCCCTCGAAGAGGCTTATTATCTGATATTATCTCTTTTTCAAGGCGTTGAGTAATTTTCTTGAGGTTTTTCTATGCTATATTGATGTTTGGTTCTTAACATTTATGGACACGGACTTGGTCAAATGTATCACTTTTTCAATAGCTCTTGTAATTTCATTTTTAACTCCAATAATTATGGGGTACTCATTTTATAGGGATACTTGGACATTGGTGCAGATCTAGGAACAAGATCAATTGTGAAGTCAATATATCTTTTTGGAGGAAGTCCTAGCACTTCATTAGGGAATACATCACTGAAATATTGTAAGATAGGATAGTATTCAAGCTTGGGACCTTTATATTCTACTAAGTCTAATACATGTGTTGCATACAATTGACATCATTTTCTAAAGCATTTTTTCAGTTGCAAGGCATAAATCTACCTGATAGAAATTGTCTTTGGTATGCCCCTTACTATCCTTGGGTTTATGTCTTCATCAATGTAATCAAAAGTATTGTTGTTGAAATCAAGTTCAATATGATGTGTTTCCAACCAATCCATTCCGGTGAGGACATCATAAGAAACAAATGGAAAAATATTCAATTTTCCCATGTGAAGAGTCCATTAAGCTCCAATGGACATCTCTTCATCACTTCACTAGATTTTCTCTTGGTTACAATACTAGCTAGCTAGACTGGCCATGACTTACTATTCTTGCACTTCTTAAGAAAACAAGTTTCAATGATTTTAGGAATAACATAACTATGACTAGACCCAGGGACATTAAAATGGAAATAGATTGCTTAGAAATCTTACCTTCAATATCAACCATAGTTGATTGATGATTTGATTGGTGGTCTTCCAATGCAACATAGATTCTAGGAATAGTCCTTGCTACATCATCAACAATTGTAGCCACTTGAATGTTGTGAACATTTTTTACACTCCCATTTAAATGCAGGTAATTTATAAGCAAATGATCTTCTCCACATACCTAACACTAAATAGGCCTTCTTGGATTCTCTCCCACCAACTTCACTTACTTAGCCTCAAATTGTGTCGGTTGCTTCTACTGATTTTTATAATGGGGATGCTTGAACCCTCTATTTCTTTGATCAAGTTTCTCCCTCTTCTTTTCCTTCCATATTTTATGGAATTCTTGCATGTTTTAATTCTAATCATAATAGTGCTTACCTTTTTAATGGTCTCATATATAGTTTGAGGTTCATCAAATTCAATTTTGTGCTTGTAAGACTAATGCAATGCACTAAGAAAACATTGGATCTTTACATTTTCATCTATGATATACTTCACATACCTCAACAACTCTAAGAATTTATTTGCATATTCTTTCACGGTGATTCACTCCAACTTCAATTCATGAAATTATTTTATTTTAGCACCATAGTTTTTGTCAAAGATATACTTTTTATTAAACTACTTCTTGAACCACTTCCAAACAATTATTCTCTCACTTGTTTTCTTAACTTGCTTGAGATGCTCCCACCAAATTGATTCTTTTTCATTTAAATTGACTACTGCCACCATGGAAATAAATACATAGGTGAAACATGTCGTTCCTTTAGGATTAGATTTCAGGAACATGTCATCCATATCAAACACAATCGCATTCGTTCCTCTGATTTGGTCGAACACTCAAACAAAACTAAACATCACATTTGTATTGAAGAGGCCAAAATTCTTGCTAGAGTAGATCACTATCATAATAGGAAATTTAGGGAATCCATCGAAATGGAAAAATAACCTAACAATCTAAATAGAGATGATGGTTGGAATATTAGTCAGAATTGGATCCCGACCTTGCCCACTAGAATTACTTCTAGGTAATAGTTTTGAAATCTTTTAGGTTTTCCATTATATAATGAGTTGACTCTCTACTAAAACCTAAACCTAATTTTTCATATAAATACCCTGTTATTGATCATATTTTCTTCACATCTTTTCCTGATGATGGACCACATTTGTTTGGTCTGAAACGTCGATTTGTAAATTATTGCGATGAATCCAAAAGAATACCACCAAAGTAATCATGGTCCTGAAAATACTTCTTCAGCTCAAGAAGCTAAACTTTAGCATCTTGCCCAAATTTTGCTTCACCATCAAATATTAGGGGTTTTGCCTTCGAAACTATCGATTAATTATCTCTAAAAGGATTCTTCCTCTTGTACTCATGAGAAGATCTTGAATTTCTAAATGATTCTTTGGAGGTAGATGACTCACTAACAAAGAATTATGATGGTGTATAATTCCCATCTCTAGAGGTTCTTCTTGTACTATGGGACCTCTTGTGAGAATGACTACTGTATTTATTCATGTTCTTACTAGAGTTGTTTGAATTATGTGCATAATGTTTTTTTCTCTATATGTACATCAGACTTTGAAGTGTGGTTACATTCATCTAGTTCTATTCCTCCTGGGATTTTTTCATCTTTGTAACTCCACCCTTAGAGTTCTCATGGCCTTTAAAATATCATGAGGAGTCACTTGATTCCTACATCTATTAGACTTTGTCTCTGCATTTATAGCCTATAGAATTTCACCGATGGCATTTATTTCAAATTCATAAGGATCATGTGCATCACCCATGGTGATAATTTTCTTGGCCCAACCAAGACCAAGGCTTTGTTAATTCAACTATCTTGAATCCTGGTCTCTAACCATTTCTTGTACAATAGAGTATTTATAAAAATGTCTATACAATTATAATTTCTATATACATTTTATCCCCAAAATTTGTAGAAAGTTTATTTTTTCATGCATTTTGGAAATTATCCATATTGACACTTTTTGTCAAATCAAGGCTACATGCACTTCTATTCTCAATTTCTAGAGGATTTTAAAGTAATTTTCCAAAATATAAACCTTGAAGTCTATTTTCTTATGGATTAGCTTTCCAAAAACCACAATCGTGCTCAATTATGAGATTTGAGCAAAAGGTTATGATACCTAGAAGTTATCAATTCTGCCTAATTTTTGTACTTTTTCAACTAGTGAAATCAATGTCGAAGACCAAATTCCTTCACATGTAGAAGAAACTCTTGTGAGAACTAGAAAAAAAATTGCATTGAGAGTAGATAGAATTTACGATCATGAGCTCTCAACAACTTCCAGCTCAGTGATTTGATGCTTCGATCACTTTCTGCACCAATCTAGAATTTTCAACTCTGTCATTTTTGCACTTTCTCTAGACCTAATTTTTGGCAAAAACTGTTATCTTTCAAATAGAGAAAAACTTCACTATGACAAAGTTGTCTATAATGTTGAGTAGATCAAATGTCGACTAGGATTTTTTTTTCCATATTTCTCATCTCAGGTCACTTCCTTAGATATCATCTTTTCTTCTGTATCACATTTTTCATGCAATGCAGAATGCAAGAGTCTTGTTTCCCTATCCACTATAAAATTACACCTTTAATCCTCCATCTTCCACATTTTTCATATTCACAATTACACATGTGGGGTTTATAAAATTGGTGTCTCTCCACTATGCACTTCTACATCTTCACATTTCCACCTTCCTTATGCATAATGATCTGTAAACTACAATGGATATTCCATTGGAACAATTCATAACACCAGATCTTTCAATAACTAAAATTTGAAAATTAAAGAACAAGAAAATAAACACACTATCCACACAAATGAATAGAAGATGTGACATGTTCATGTTTTTGGTAGCATCGAATAGGTACTTCCACATAGGCATGTGTTTTGCATGTGGAAGTTGTAGAAAATAGTCTAGTCTTGAGTTTACTTTAGTTAGAAGGAATTAATTAAAGTAAAAATGTATTTATTAGTGAATTGATTTATTTAAGGACATGCTTAGAATGCAACATGTAATATAAATCTTAAGTGGGTGTGCGAAGTAATCTCAACCATAGATCACTTTGGATATTGGAAATAGATTGTAACTCATGATTAAAAAAGCAAGGATAGGAGAAGGAGGAAGACACTTGTGTTGAGGGAGTCGACAAGTTTGGGAATTTTGATGAGAGGTCGAGGTCGAGAGACTTGGTGAGAGACCAAGGTTGAGGATAGAAAATAAGGACTTTTGCTAGTGTAAGGAGTGTAGGAGAAAATAAGGACTTTTGCTTACACTAGAGTGAGGATATCTCATTGGTTGGGTGAAGAGAGTTCATCCAAGTATTGATGAGAGGGTTGGATCACAAAGGATCATGATTCAAGATCTTGGATAGGTGGAGAAGGACATTCATCTAGAGCTCAAGGAGGAGAGAGAGAAGAGGTAGCCACAGATGGGTTTCAGAAGGAGAAGCTAGAGGAAATAAATGTGTCATACAGAGCTTGTCGTACGAACTTTCTGTACGTAATTTCCATATGCATACACAAGTCACAATTGAGACAGTCACAGATATCCATGGGTCACAGTGGGGCAAGTCATGGATATTCACTGGTTGTATTCACGAATTTCTAGGAATGTGTGTCAGAACTGTCGTACAATAGATTAGGTTTTTTTGCAATGTACAATTCTCTCAATGGGTCAATTTCCCTATTATGAGAGCCCTTATTTGACCATAATAAAAGAATCATTGGATTGTTTTTCCCTCCGAGGTTTTTCCATGGGTTTATACCTGAAAATCTTGGTGCTCTTATGTGCTTGATTTGGTTTCCTTGTTTATGCTTATGTTGCATGTTTAGTTGATTACTCAGTTGTGATTTTAGTAGATAAAGTAATTTTGTTTTGAGCTAATTGTTGGGTGTTGAGTAGAGTGGTAAAATATTAACATGGTATTAGTGCATACCAAGGGTTGAGTCCACTTAGGATTATTTTTCGACATGGTATCAGAGCAAGGTTTCTCTGGGAGGAAACCAATTGCACATGGTATCGACAAATCTATGAGATCATAGTGACTAGGGGAAAGATCGAGTTCATATATAGGGTTACATGAGCAAATCTATGGGATCAAGAGTGCCAAAGTGGGTGCTTGAAGGAATAAGCACATATCCACTTTCTTTTGCAAAAGAT
Source organism: Picea sitchensis (assembly GCA_010110895.2). Classification (NCBI taxonomy): domain Eukaryota; kingdom Viridiplantae; phylum Streptophyta; class Pinopsida; order Pinales; family Pinaceae; genus Picea; species Picea sitchensis. The sequence goes on from SNQJ01S0019721.1 coordinate 63,031, forward strand.
CAATCAAATTTGTAGGATATCTTATGAGATCTATAAATTAGGAGGCATAATATAAGGATTGATTTATGGTAAACATCAGAGTCAAGGGTTTGAAGGAGAGAGGGAGAAAATGGGAGTAGAGAAGGACTTTTTCTCATGTGCTTGAGTCATATGCTTTGGAGAAAAGATGGATTTTTTCTCAAGTGCTTGAGCCACAAAGGATAGTGACTCAAAGGGATCTTAGATGGGTGAAGAAGAAATTACATCCAAAGACCAAAGGATGACATATTTATTAGAGTTAGTGACTCACAGATAGAGCAAAGAATGAATTTTTCTTAAGGAGATCTCAGAAAGGGGTGAAGAATGAATTTCACCTAGATATATAATTAGTCCAAAGGAGAAGAGAAGCCACGGGAGAAACAAAAATAGCGCCATGAGAAGTAGATAGATTTGGTGGAAAGGACAGATCTAGGCATCAGAGGAATTGTAGGTACATGATCGTACATAAGTAGCAGAGGTGCTCAGTTGTAGGTGTTGGCTATTTCTCAGTGGACAAAAGACACACATAGAATGAGTGAGTAAGATCTCATTGAGTGGATGGAGAAGGACTTTCATTCAAGTGTTTATGGTAGGGCTTGAGGAAATAAGCAAAGGGGAAACACGAGAGATAACCTCTAACCAACAAGATCGAAGGATTGATCTTGAGGTTTGTATGGCTTGGCTATTTACTGATTTGTATTCCTCAGGAGAACCATTATCCTAGGATGGGATCCTATAAAAGGATCCAAAAGGATATTGGATTATAGATCAATGTCAGTGACAAATAATATGGAGCGAGAGGCTTTGAAGGTTGTGCAATTCAAAGGGAGTCACCCTTCAGGTTCAAGTGGGAAGGAGAAACCTTCCAATTTTTTCAAGGATTCATGGTACGAGATGGCCATGCAGGATGCTCAACAGCGAGAGACTTCTAGGAGAATTTTCAAAGGTAGTGAGTCTTCATAGACATGTTAGACCATCATGGAATGGATGCCTTTTATGTTAGAGGGGCAACCAGTCAAGTGGATTTGAGAGAAGGTATGGTAGTAAATATTGAGCTAACTCTAGGTGGGAGAAGTACCTTCCTTCCTAAGAGGGAGTGTTGATGTTTTTGGTAGCATCAGACAGGTACTTCCACATAGGCATGTGTTTTTCATATGGAAGTTGTAGAAATTATTCTAGTCTTGAGTTTACTTTAGTTAGAAGGAATTAATAAAAGTAAAATTGTATTTATTAGTGAATTGAGTTATTAAGGACATGCTTAGCATGAAACATGTAATCTAAATATTAAGTGGGTGTGAGAAGTAATATCAATCATAGATCACTTTGGAGATTAGAAATAGATTGTAATTCATGATTACAAAATCAAGTCTAGGAGAATGAGGAAGACACTTGTGTTGAGGAGTCGACACGGTCGAGACTTTTGACGAGAGGTTGAGGTCGAGATACCAAATTTGAGGATAGAAAATAAGGACTTTTTCTAGTGTAAGGAGTGTAGGAGCAAAGAAGGAATTTTTCTTACACTAGAGTGAAGAGATCTCATTGGTTGGGTGAAGAGAGTTCATCCAAGTATTGATGAGAGGGTTGGATCACAAAGGATAGTGATTCAAGATCTTGGATATGTGGAGAATGACATCCATCTAGAGGTCATAGAAGTCATAGAGGTCAAGGAGGAGAGAGAGTAGAGGTAGCCACAGGTGAGATTCATAGGGAGAAGTCAAAGGAAAGAAGTGTGTTGTATGGAGCTTGTTGTATATACTTTTCGTACGCATGCGCGAGTCACATGTGAGACAGTCGCAGATATCTGCAGGTCACAGTGGGGAAAGTCGCGGATATATATGAGTCGTAGAAAGGAAAGTCATGGATTTCTTGGAAAGCATGCCAGAACTATCGTATAGGAGGTAAACTCTTGCTAGGTTTGTCTGCAATGTATAATTCTCTCAGTGGGCCATTTTCCCTATTATGTGAGCCCTGATTTGACCATAATAAAAGCATCATTGGAATAGTTTTCCCTCTGGGTTTTTTCCAGGGGTTTATACCTGAAAATATTAGTGTTCTTATGTGCTTGATTTGGTTTCCTTGTTTATGCTTCTATTGCATGTTTAGTTGATTACTCAACTGTGCTTTTAGTAGATAAAGTGATTTTATTTTGAGCTAACTGTCGGGTGTTGAGTAGAGTAGTAAAAGATTAACATGGTATTAGTGCATACCAAGGGTTGAGTCCACTGAGGAATACTTTCAATATGACCCAGGAAACTCGATATGGGAGAAAACCTAGCTAAAAGGTGAGGCCTATTCTTTTCTCTCTTTTCTTCAATTATGAAAAACAAATACAAAGAAAGGGGCACTCACTATAGAGTTTCCTTTGACATTGTGGCTTGAATTGTTGTTACAAAATCTTATACCTCCTCTATTATGTTCTAAAATCCCACTTCTAGATGCTCTCCTCAACTATGAAATAGGTACAATGATAAAAGAATGGAACATGTTCTCTTCCTATCGACCCAGTATTTAACATAGCTTGATAGTCATCTAGGGTTAAGGTTTCTACATGCATCAACCTTCAATTAGTGTTAGGGTTTTGGAACTTATATAATCTTCTTGAAAGTCGATACATGAATATCCCCACATGTGTGAGAAATGGGGCTGATGTGGAATCCGCTGGGTACAATGGTGGTCTATAAGGTAGGTCAAATTGCGAGAGACATAACTTCCACATACAAACTCTGATTGAGGTGTTTTTTGCATCATTGGAAAGATATCGATGTGTAGAACAATGCCAAGGGGATGTAAATTGTTCTTGTAAATTTTTTATCCCAAAAAGTATCGTTTGATGCCTCAAACTATCTATAGAAGATACCAGACCCCAAATCTCCAAACTAGGACTTGCCACTAAAATGGGCCATGCAAGCCAATTCCTCCAATTTTTCCACCTAGAAAGTACCAAGATAGATGATGAATTATATAATGATCCATTCCGAATAAATGTCAAAGATTCCACCTTCCTCTTATCCAAACTACTTTTTCATCTTCCTAATGCAGAACGTGAAAATTTGAATCCTTTTACCTTGCGCTTATCCATTTTATTCCACCACACACACACATTATTTTTATTTTTCCACATGTATGCTTGGCCTCTCCGGGGTGGGAATTTCCATGCAATATTTTGTGCATATTTCCACTACAAATTTCACCATTACCTTCTTGGCTCAGCCTCCATTGTTGGTGAATTTTGACTATATTGCTCAGAATTCAAATTTCTATCACTATCAAGATTGATATCTGCACCCCTTTCTCATAGAGATTGATCTAGATTATTTTTGACATGAAATGAGAGAGGATATATAATAAATAAATTTACAGAGATATATCAGATATCCAATAATATAACATAAATATATCATAGATGCAACCATAAATGCAGATATACAATAATACACAATTTCTATTAATGAGCGAAATGTACAAAACTGTAGAAATACAGAGTGAAAGACTCGCTATAATGGTGGAAACTTATCTCTTAGAATAGATGTGATGGATACTCACATTCGCAAGAAGATAATTTTACAATGAGGTTCCAAAGACTTTTTTATTATAAAGAAAATCCAAAACCCTAACCCTGGAAGATGAAAAACCAACAGTTTTGTGGACCCCGTTTTGAGTAGTTTGGTGTATCAACTTCCCGGGGGCATAACTTTGGAATACAATCTCTGTTTGGGGTGCACGATAGCTCGTTGGAAAGGTATTGTCAAGGAAATTCATTTTGGGGGCGAAATCAAAGACTTTGTCAATCATTGAGGTGATCGATCCCGAAAAAACTTCATTTAGGCCCTCAAAATGGCCTCAAAAGTTTAGGAACCGAAAAACTGCTAAAAATAGTAAGTTGCCAAAAAACTATTTTGAGCCAGTTGGAATAGGTGGGTTTCTGTTAGTTTCCTATAACGATAGTAGATCTGATGATTCAGATATTATTCATGGGTTTCGTGATGAAATTCCTGGCTTGCTGGTCTAATTATCTCCTCAAATAAATTTTCCAATTTTATGTCATTAGGTGATAGGATGGTTTTAGATGAAGCATATTTGAAATGTTAAGTTATAAAAAAAAATCCTTTAAAGTAAGTTTTAGGTTTGTCTTTTCAAAGAATTTTTTAGTCTGTACTTCAAATGTCAAAAATCTCAAAAAACAGGTTTCGACAGCTAAGGACTAGTTTTCAATGCACTGTAAGCTACCGAAAGCTGTCACTTTTGGAAACTAAAACGACATGTGCGAGGCGCTCTAAGATACCAAAATCATAGAGTCTGCTAATGGTCAGGCTGTCCCATCGGACTCTAAACTACCATCAGTACCCATCATCATCATCTCAAGTGCTGTCGAAATTGACTGAAATTGGATCATGATACGATCTGGGCAAGTGGTGCATGTTCGATATGATTATTTAGTGAGATCTATTAAACCCTAATCTAGTAGATCTGAGTCCTCTACTGCCAACAAAGATCCCAATAAGCTCGTATCATTCATCTATCACATGGTTATCTGTCCTGGTCAAATGATGCAATCATCATTATGATTTGAGTTCACTCTATATAAAGAGTTTGTTGTAAATTGCCATCCAAATCTTTTCCCCATGTCATGCATTCTTCCTTTGTTCGAGTTTCGATTTTCCCTCTATCAACGCCATTGTGTGTCCCCAAGCTGATTGTATTGTATTGCAGGTGGTGGAAATTGATTTTGCAGATGAATAAGTGAGGAGCTTTGCTCAAGAAGGAGCTCAAGGATATAACATATCTGGAATCTCACCCTGAGATTTTCCAGATGTTTAGAGATGTTGGTTGCTATAGCTACTGTGAAAAACTACAAGGTTTTCACCAAGGAGTGGCTGAGGCATTTGTAATATATGTGTTATACTATAACACATATAATATATGTGTTATAGTATAACAAATAAAATATATGTGTTATAGTATAACACATTAAATATATGTGTTATAGTATAACACATATATTATATGTTTTATATTATAACACATAAATTATATATGTGTTATACTATAACACATATATTATATATGTGTTATACTATAACAAATATATTATATGTGTTATACTATAACACATATTATATGTGTTATATTGACCTTTGATGGAGCCAAGGCCGGAGTTGGAACAATTGAGTTACAAGTTAATGAAGCCATTGTTGCAGCAGCAACAGAGATGCCTATGACTCGTGAAAGATGGTTCAAATCAACCATTACTAAAGACATTGCATTTAGATCTTATCTCAAGCATGAGAACACATGTATTACTTGGAGGAAAGATATCCCTAGATCCTACTTGGAAGAAAAGTGGCAACACTTGCTCAAAGAAATCCAGGTATACATAACATGTGAAGGTAGATATGGTAGAGTAATGTTATACCATTTCAAGCTCATGAACCATTTCACAGGTAGATGTCTTTTGAATCTGCCCTTCTACCTTCACATAAGCTTGACAAAAATGACACACCAGGTCCAGGCCAAACCTAGCAAGGTGCAGGGTAGAATTTCCCATCACAGTCTTATCAAACTCATAGTACTTCAAGAATTGTAGAGGAGTAATAAGACTTGGGAGCATCTTCTTTTCTGGGGTGAATTTGAGCCAAAACCCCAGCCCAAAGACAAAAAAAAGACTTCATCCACTAAATATTTAACACCACAGAGTAGTAAAAGGAAGAGAAGAGCCATTTCCCCAACAACTATAGAAGAGCCAGCATTTTCTTCTAAATCCAAGAAAGCTAAAAAGATGCTTGATTTCAGCCATGTTGCAGAAGGGAAAACTAGTTCCTCTGGTAAAAATTTCTTGAATCTGCCTTATATAGATTCAGAGGAGGAGGTAGAATTTGTGGAAGAAAATATGCCTGAACAAGCATCTCCTGAAGAAACAACACCTGGACCTCAAAGTTCTGAGCATGAGGCCCCTGATTTTCAAGAAACTCCTGAAGAAGCACCTTTCTCTCTTGAAGCTGAAGGTCTGGAGGTCCCTGAAACATCAATAAGTAAACACAGTAAGTCAACATCAAAGAAGATAAAAAATCTTGAGGAAGAAGTCATGGAGCTGAAACTGCTGGAAAAGGTAGTCAAATCCCAAAATGAGACCATCACGAGGACATCATTAGAGGTAAGAGACTCTTTTCAAAAAATAGCTAAAATGCATGTCAAAATAGAGAAGAAGAACAAAAGGTTGATTAAAGAAAACAAGAAGTTGCAGAAGGAAGTTAAATGTTTGAAGGTGAAGCTAAGGTTAAAAAATGCAAAGCTTATAGCTCATCCAGACTTAGAGAATCTAGAAGAGGCTACAGAAAACTTGAATGATTAACCATGAAGTTTGAAAGACTGATGGAGTTTCAATTTTGAAGTTTTGAAGGAGTTTTTCAAAGTCTGCGGTTTCGACAACTTATTCGTTTTCTTCAAGGTGTTGTTAGTTGCTGAAATCTCTGCTTTCAGTAGCTAATCCTACTATGTTTTATACCGGTAAGCCACCAGAAGTGCAGAAAATGGTAGAATGTTCATCCTTTTGCTCAGATCGAAGATTTTTGGTTTCAGGTCATTTGGAAGGGGTTCCAAACAAAAGATAAAAATTAAAAGAATACAGATCATCATCACTTCCTAGTTTTTGAGGCAGATGCTAAGAAAATAAGGTTAAGTGGATTCTCAATTTTTGATAAAAAATTGCCTATTTGTCAAAATAGGATTTCAAAGTGTCTTGTCATCCCTTTGACCATTATTGAAGAAATCAGATATTGTTGAAGCTGTCGAATATTGTTAAAAATTTAGTTGATAAGGGTTTGACCCTTAAATCAGGGCTAGATTCTACATATCATACTAGTTTTGATTTTATTCTATTTTAAGTATTTCAGATCCATTTTTATAGGATCTTGAACTGATATGTAAAGGCTATAAAGCCTATGACTCTGAAGAAAAGTGGTTGGACTTGGGATGACTAAAAAATGTAAAAAATGTTGGATTACTGAGAGGGGGGGTGAATAAGTAATAGAGCAATTTAATCCTTTTTAACCATATAATCCAAGTGTTATATCAATGAAGCATTATCATCCAATAACTACAGAGTCAATAAGCAATTAACAAATGAACAAACATACACATACACAATACACTAGTGTTTTATGTGGAAACCCAAATCAGAAGAAAACCACAGAATGCTTTTTCTTATATGTCTTGAAGAATTACATTCATTGGAAGCACCAACTTCCTTTGTTTTCTAGTTGCAACTAGAAGGAGGCTCCAACCCCCTAGTTTCTCAGGCTACAACCTGAGGGAAGCTCCAACCCCCCAATTCTCTGGCTATGACCAGAAAGAGGCTACAACCCCCAATGTTCTCCGGCTACAACCGGAAGGTGGCTACAATC
>SNQJ01S0019722.1:16740-87198 GCA_010110895.2 Picea sitchensis
CATAAGACAAAGGATTAAAGAAGCGCAAGATCGACAGAAGAGTTATGTCGATGCGCACCGACTCGATCGTAGTTATGAGGTCAGCGATCGAGTCTTCTTGCGGGTTAAACCGCATAAGAGTTCAATGAAGTTTGGAAAGGGAGCTAAACTCTCTCCTAGGTTCATGGGACCTTTTGAGATTGTGGAGAGAAGGGGGCCCGTGGCCTATCGACTAGCCTTGCCTGATTCTTTGAGGCGTATGCACGATGTATTTCATCTATCTGTTTTGAGACATTATATTAGTGATCCTACACACGTGATTGACATGAGTTCCTTGCAGGTATCGGATGAGGGAGTGCTCACGGCTGAGTCGGTCTGCATCTTAGATCATCGCGTTTGACAGTTACGACGTCGAATGGTAGATCAGGTCAAGTTCCAGTGGGACAGTTATAGTACACACTAGGTGACCTGGGAGGACGCATATGATATGCGCCAGTAGTTCCCATTTTTGTTTGATAGATAGACTTATGATACTATGGTACTTTTATTTCAGCATTTATACTGAGAAACTTCAGGAAAAAGTTTATACCAAGAGGGGGTGTATGTAACATCCCACTCTGGCGCACTAAGAAAACTTATTCTTTGAGGACACTTGCTCGCAAGTGATCCAGACTTTTATGATGTTTAAACATTTACCCTTGATTATGATGCGTTATCATAGATGACATGATGTTTTACTACTTGATGTAGACAGGTGATTTTGACTCAGTTTTATTAAATGTGCAAGGTTTTTGGACCTTGAGGATGCAGAGGCATCGGTGGATCCCCCTTGGACTCCGGACTGAGTCAGGGAGTGTGCTATTGGGTTGATTTATTTACTGCGATATTTCATTGATTTGATGATATGATGTTGACATGTTCTGACATGATTTTTGGATGATGCAGGCTGACAATTGCTTGCCGACCGGACTCACATATGGAGTAAAGGGGCCACACATGATTTCCAGAGAGGTTGAGGGAGAAGTGTGGAAAGCAGCCCTGCCACAGCCNATTACCTAGTTCGAGAGGATCCACGATGTCCTGAGGGAAGACTGCGACAGTCTCTCATGATGATTCTAAGGTGTGCGCAATAAGGTGGGGGCCTTATTCCTTAGAGCCCTTAGTCTCCCACAAGTTCACTTGGCGGAGTGTTGACTCCAGGGGTCATACATGTCTACCAATTAGTCAAGTCGGTGAGTGGCACCCTTGGAGCACGTGGTGCATCCTGAAGGGCACGTCGCACGAAAGAAACACAAGTTGGCGAGTGGCACCCTTGGAGCACATGGTGCATCCTGAAGGGAACGTCGCGCAAACGAAACGAACGAGGCGAGTGGCACCCTTGGAGCATGTTGTGCATCCTGAAGGGCACGTCGCGTTAATGAGGTTGAAGAAACAAACCTAGGTGGCCCCAAGAATTTAACGCCTTAAGAAATCCTTAAACAACTTCCCTAACCAAGTGTCACCTAGTTTAGAATCTAAGTCCTAAGTCTAAAACTTTTCTAGGGTAAAATTTAGTCTAACCTTAAGAGAAAGACCCTAGAATAAAAATAACATTTTAAACAAAAAAAACCCACTTAAGTAATAGTTTGGTCTTCAAGAAATTCTTGGGCTAAATGACGAGAATAAGAATTTTATTAAAACTAATGGTGTTAAAATTGTGCAAAGAAGAAATTATTCCTAACTTGTGAAAGAACAAAAAAAATATTAAATAAATAATAAATGGAAAAGATTTAATAACGCAACTACCATTTTGGGATTTAATAAAAGGGGAAAGATGGGAACTTATGGTAAAAAATACGGTCAACATAGTAAGGAATCTGAAATTAAGAACCTGCTAATCTGAGCTAATTTAGTAACATCTTTTTCTTAGGAAAGTATTTAAAACATGTAAGGGGATATAGGAACACCTAAGAGTAATTTTAGGAGCATTTCTAGGTGGGTGAGGGAATTGAGGCAATTAATAAATTTAAAGAAAATAATTAATGGAGAAAAGAGGGGGATGGACGACACTTGTGCGATGGAGAATAATTAATTTTTTTTTTACTAAAACTTAAATTAATTGTGATTTAGGAAAGTTGGTGGGTCTCAAAACTCTATAAAAAGAAAGGGAGATGAGGAAGAAGGGGATCGGGGGTTAGCATATTGTTATGCTACCGAATTGTGACTTGACTGATTGCTTGTGAGGAGTTGGGATTTTCTCAGCTTGTATTGGAGTGGTAGCTCAGCCTTGCGAGGCGAGCTGGGAAGCTAGGCATATCATATGGATTGTGTGTGGCCCCTTTGCGGCTTGGGGGGCTAAGGGCGAAGAAGAGTAACCCTAGCGATTGGCTGGGAGGTACTGGTGAGGTCTCGACGGTCGGCGAGAAGGAGCGGCATGGAGCACACGGACGACACACGGAGCAAGCGATAAGGCAAAGGTATGATTTTTAAGTTTGGTAGGATAAAATGCATTATGACTCATGCTGGGATCGATATATCAGTGTGTTGGGTTGAGTAGCTAATTTTATACATTTACTCCGCATTTTACATATTGTTGGATAAATTAACCTCGCATTTTTAAGCATAAATGAATAAACTTACTCTGAGTTTTATGCGTTTTTGAACATTTTTGTATTTGGTTGATCTCTCCGCCATTAAGGGTGTTAACCCTTACCTTTCCCTAGCATGATCTTGGACTTTGGCAGGGGCTTGCGCCCTGCATTTTGGAACCCTTCCTCAATGGTATATCCACGCACGTCTTGAGCGTCGCCTCTGTATCTATGGGCTTGGTTCCCGTTGATCATCTCTTACCCTGTTGTTTTTTTCTGTCTTCAACATGCCTCTTCTTGGGGTGTTTTGGACCTCTGCCATCGTTTTAATTTAGGCACACCAGTCATAGCCACTTCCTCCATCTCGGACTGTACATTCCCGAAGTTCTCTTTTTTCATTTGAATTTGGATTGAAGTTGTGCAGTATAGGCACACATTGTTAGTTGATGTGTTTATTGCTTATATTTGAGGGCGTTTTGGTGGCGAATTTGTCTGCATCAGAGATCTGTACCTTACCTCTGCAAATCTTAGCTAAATTTTCGAACCCGTCCTATTTGGCATTCGTCCTGGCATTCGTTCTGGTATTTTTCTTTTTATTTTATCTTTCGATCATTGATCTGGCAATTTTCGTTTGGCATTCGTCCATTATTTTTGTTTTTATTTTATCTTCCGATCATTTGATCTGGCAATTTTTGTTTGGCATTCATTCTGGTATTTGTTTATTATTTTATCTTTTGATCGTTCGATCTTGCAAATTTTCGCTTGGAATTCATCCTGACATTCATTTTGGTATTTTTATTTTATCTTTTGATCATTTGATCTGGCAATTTTCATTTGGCATTCGTTCTAGCATTCTCTCTGGTATTATTTTTTTATCTTATGATCATTTGATCTGGTAATTTTCGTTCTGGCATTCGATTTGGCTATTTTCGATCTGCCAGTTTGACCTGTCATTTTTGGGTTTTTGTTTTTCTTTTCCACCGGTTGATTTCCCTTTTCGTTGTCCCCTCATTAAAATGATATTTTTTCGGCTCAACTATGACCCACGGCTCACCTCGCTATCACCTTGTGGCGGATCCTTGGGACTGTTGTGCATCCTTAGGCCGTAGGAACTACCGAAATGGGGTGAATGGTCGATAGTCTTGACTGTTCGTTTCCCCTCTTACAGTCACAATTCATTTGGGACTCGACCCAGAACCCTGTTCCTTCAATTTCCCCCAAATTTTCGTTGAATCCGCAGCGAACCGTGGGTTAGCCATACTATGTGTGTGTGGATCCCGATTTGAGGGGGTAACTCCCGACAATTGTGGTTTAATTGATTCCTTAATGGCTGGAGTGTAGACTCACTCCCTAGCGTAGATCCTCTGGTCATCGCTGATATAATTAAAAATATATATATCTGGTTATTCTTTACTGAAGTTCATATTATGTTCTTCATTGATCTTATTCATAAGAGTTTAGTTACCCCGTATCAATTCATTAATGATGTGGTTTAAGTGTAAATCATTCCCTTACTAGTAGTTAAATTTCTTTTTGCATTGGGGACGTAAATCATTATTATAAATGGAACAGGAATAACACTTGGTCATGATGAATACGGTTGAAGCAATGCTCGGTTGTTAATGGTATAGTGTTTTTCTTTATAATCTGTTAGAATTGATCAGTTATATAGAGTTGTCTCATTTTCTATGATTATAATGGAGTAGTCCTATTTTTCTTCCATAGAGTATGGATATTTTATATATTCTATCGAAGGCGAAGGTTTGTAACAATTGTTAATTGGAGATAAAAGTTCTTATGATGGTCCTTTTTAATACCATCCTTGTGAGTTAATGTTAACGTAAATGTTATAATAATTGTGTTAATTAATTCTACAATATTGCACCAATTATGGACTTATAATCGTTGGGATGTTGAGTTAATTAATGGTTCACATATGCTAGCTATCGAATTATAATTTAGTTCATTGAGTTAGTGTAATGTTAAATTTATGCGCTTGCGAAAAAGAATTGAATATTGTGTTAATTATGGATTTATGATGAGGGTGGGTCGAGACTGTTAGTGGTTCATAATCCTTGTCAATCAAATTACAATCTTGATCATCGAATCAATGTTAATGTAATTTTACCATGGTTGCGTCAACAATTCTAGTATATGCCGTTAATTATCGGTCTATGATTAAAAATGAAATGTTAATCAGTGCGTTAATGACTTTCAGACTATTCGTTAAATTCATGATTGTAATTAGTGACTAATCATCTTGTTAACTGTTAAACCAGTCAAAGTTCAGAATTGCAAAATATGGTCCCTTGAATGATGTTTAGCGGGTACCCTGATGACGAAAATGGATCTAAAGTTGCCAGTGGGGATGACCTTAAGACTCTTATAAATGGTAGTCTGTTGTTTAAATTAATGTAGTACTTGGTTGGAACCTTTATTTGCTTGGTCTATTGTGTCGGGCGGGATGTAGACACCTCCATGTAGCCTTAGTATATAACTATGTGTGTGTGATTATTTTCTGTGTAAAGAATCCAGTGCCGTATCAAGAGTCTTGGGCCCTTTAAAGGCAGGGTTTCCACTCTTGCGCCACACCTGACAGAGATTACTAGTTTCTGCCTGAGCAGTCGTCCAGGAGCCTATCTGACCTTCTCTCTCTCTGGAGTAGAGAACTAAGATTAAATGCCCTGCTTTCCTGTGCAGAAATAGTAAAATCTACTACTATGGATTCTTCCTTCTGTGTTTGTACTGTGCATAGCCCAGTATGTCGTTAAATGTTTGCGTTGGGCACCTTATGTCTATGATCGTTAATGCTTGCAGTTACTTGTTGTGCGCCTATTTTCTTCTTGTTGTGATCATCATGGTTGTGTCTTGTTAGTCGTTAGGTGGCGACGTAGAGTCAAGTGTGTATGTCCCTTCTATACACGCACACACACCAAAAAAAATAAAATAATAAATTGCACCTATTATCAGAGCTGTGTCGTAACGAGGAGGGTCGTTTTACTTGTGAGGTGTCAAGAATCCAGCTACCTGCTACTTTGAATCTCCTTCCTTAGTGATTTTTATGCATCCTTATTTTTTTTATTCTGATTATAAATTTGGTGATCCAAATCAGTGGCTTAGGGCCTTCTCTTCATGCTTCAACCATCTGATAAAAATCACCTCCTACATGACATAAAAATTAAAGTTAAAATGGTTTGTACAATGAAATGAATGACTAAGATATTTATTGGGGTGGAACATAATGTTTGAGCATCCTACCATTTACAAGTCCTCCTGGAAGGTCTGCTCCACCATTGTCCTTCAGTAAGAATGCATTATTTCATCTATATGCTTGAATGATGTAAGGTCCTTTCCAAAAACTATTGAACTTTCCATGCTTTCCTTTGTCTTCATTTATGGAATCCCACTTCAGTACCAAATTACCCAATTAAAAATCATCCTCCTTAGTTCTTCTATCATAAATATTCTTGATGCTCTATTGAATTACACGGGTCTGGTTATACACCTCCTCTCTAGACTGTTGGAGTTGGATCATCTGATTGATTATGTTTGAGTATCATTAGGCTCTTCCTGTACTTCTTGTAACAACTTCATAACAGGAATGCCCAAAGAGGTGGGGAAAACAACATCAATTCCATATACCAATTGATATGGGGACATACCAATTGATCTTTCTGTGGTTAGTCTCTCAGCCTAGAGTGCAAGAACCAACTTGGTATGCTAGTGTTTTTTATTTTCCCACAACATCTTCTTTATGATATTCACAAAAAAATTATTTGAGGACTCAACTAACCCATTTCCCCAAGGGTAATAGGTTGTGGAGTGTCCCAAAGTAATCTAGTACTTGCTGCAAAATTCTATTAGCTTTTTTGATCTGAAATTTGTTGCATTATCGATTATGATCTTCCTAGGACATCCAAAATGAGAGAGAATGTTATTTTCCAAAAAATTAATAATGACAGAGTCAATGGATTTCCTACAAGGTACAACTTCAATCCACTTTGTGAATTAGTTTGTAGCTGTGAGGATCCACTTATGTTGGCCTGAAGAGGGTGGGTGAATCTCGCTAACAAAGTCCAAACCCCATTGCTAGAATGGATCTTCAACTGAAATAGGTTTCATAGGTAAAGGAAAAAGTTTCTTTTTGCCTTCAAAGACTTGGCACTTGTGAGAGGAGGTTACCTTTTTATGAACATATGCAAACAAGGTGGGCCAGTAAAAACCATCTCTAAGAATCTTGTTAGTAGTAGTCTTCCAACTCAAATGCCCACCACAATCTCCTTCATAGAAATTCTACAATTCCTTGCCAACTTCATCTTTTAATAAACAATTAAGTAAAATGCCTCAAGCATATTTCCAGTAGATATTTCCATCCAGAATGCAATATTTAAATGCTTTTAGTTTTAAGAATCTAGCTTTAGTATTAGTTGGACCAGGAGGATCTTCTAAATTATGTAAGACAAATATGAGGTTTGCGTACCATGGAGAATTTGAGAACACCTCTTTTACATGTGGAGTCGTCTGCTCTCCCTGATCATCAATTGCAGCTAAAACGTTTATATCTAAAGCATGAAAATTGGATTCAACCATCAATTTGGCTAAACCCCGACCCTTTATTAGTTTAGTTGGTTTGATTTCTATATCGTATTCCATAATCACAACAATCTAATTCCCTCTTCTACCATTTGGGTTATCCTGAGTTATAATATCCTTTACCACTGCATTTGGAGCATAAGCAATAGTATGAGAATGGAGAATGTAAACTTTAAAATATTTAATTTCTTTTACCAGGGAAAAAGATTGTTTCTCCATTATATTGTATTTTAGTGCAACATCTCTCAATGAATTATTGAAAAAGGCTATGCGTTGTTCATGCGCTTCACCATTTTTCTGCAATAAAATCGTTGCAATCGTGTGTTCAGATGTAAAAGAGAACAAAAAAAAATCCTTAGTGTAATATGGATTGATCAATATAGGGGCTTGTGTAAGTGCATGTTTTACCTTCTCAAAGGACTATTTAGATTCTATGTTCCACTTTATTTTTGTATATTTTTTAAGCATATTTGTGATGTTCCTCAGGAGTTATGCCAAATTTGGTATGAATCTTCTCAGGAAATTTATTTTTCCTATAAAGGATTGCAATTCCTTAATGTTCCTAGGATGGTCTAACTTTTGGATGGACACAATTCTACTAGGGTCTATCTTGATTCCATATTTGGAGATTATATGCCCTAGCAGTTTGCCTTCTTCTAAACCAAAAAGAGTTCTCTTCGAATTTAGTGAAATCCCAAACTTTCTTCACTTTTCAAACACTCGTCTCAGGTGTTGTAAATGTTTCTCCTCTAATTTTGTGTAGACGGTAACATCATCCAAATATATCAATATAAACCTACTAAGCTCATCCACAAAGGCAATGTCCATTTCTCTTTGGAAAGTGGCACCAACATTTATCAAACCAAAGGGCATTTTCACATACATGAAAGTTCCCCAGGGCATGGTGAAAGTTGTTTTTTCCTGGTCATCTAGGTGGATAATAACCTGGTTATAGCCAGAAAAAACATCTAGCAAAGAGATCCTACTGGCCCCAACTATGTTTTGCAAGATGTGATCCATTTTAGGCAGAGGATAGTTGTCTTTGAGGGAAACCTTGTTGATATTTTTGAAATCAATGCAAAGCTTGATTTCACCAGTCTTCTTTCTGGTAGGAACCAGATTGGAAATCCATTGTGAAAATCTTAAGGGGTCTATTATTTTGGCATCATACATCTTTTTAATCTCTTTTTCAATCAGGGGTAGTAACTTTGGATTGATTCTCCTAAGTTTCTTCATGAAAGGATTATGTTCTTATTTTATTGGGATCTTGTGTTGTATGATACTTATGTAATAAGACTTTAAATCCTCATAGCTCCAAGAAAAGACATCTACAAATTCCTTAAACACTTCAATATATTTGTGTTTTTGCTTGGGGGGTAAAGATTTAGATAGTTTTATCATTTTGGGTTTTTCCTCTATTCCTATATTACATTGCTTGACCTCCTTTCCATTAGGTTCAATCTTTGGCTTTTTTGATAGATCGTTGAAATCAAATAGTTCTTCTAAAGTAACCAAGCCTCTGGGTAAAACATTATTCTTCAATTGAAAAATATCTGAGTCTTCATCTTTTTCATTTGTTTCATCTGAATCTACTTTATTTACACTATCATTTTCAAAGTCTGTTTTATTTACACTATAATCATCACTCTCTACATCAATATTTGTACATTCAAAATCATTTTTAGACTGTAGGAGATCTTCAATTTGTTCATCTTTACCAAATACCTGTCAGTACCTGATATTGTTTGGGATGGTTGGCTTGCATTTCAACTCTATTGTATATTGGCGATTTTGATGGAAAGGTATTTTTCATGTGGATGTCGAAGTAGCCAATCCATATGCAAGTATGTTCTGGCCTCTGGGGATTACCTGGAATTCAATTTCAGTTAAACATTGTAGAAAATACAAAACTACATTTCTATAAGCTCTGAGCTTAGGGAATTTAGAAATGTACTCACCTTTGATTTGTTTGATAATAAGTTCACAGTCTCCTCTTACCATAATCCTCTTGGCACCAAGTGTCTTTAACAACTTCAGGTTGAGCATCAATGCTTCATACTCAATTATGTTATTGGTGCACTGCAAATTTAATTTATATGAGTGAGTTTATGAATACCTTGCTTTGTGATTATGTAGCCAGACTCCAGCTCTAGCCTCTTCCTTGCTGACAGCTCCATCAAAATCCATACTCTATAATTTTTATGCTAATTCATCAGTTTTTGTTTTCACCATTTTTGTTTCTTTTGGGGTTGCTTTACTTTCCTTTAGGCCAGATGCGTTATCTTCCAACTGTGCAATTTGACTATCCAAGTCACCATCATTATATAAAATGAAATATTCCAGGTCATAATGAACATAGTACAAGGGATAGTTATGAGGCTTCTCTTGACTGATGACCATGTACTTCATCAAAGTCTCTCTGTACAATATTATTTGTTGTCAAAATATAGGGATGGTAGCATAAGACATGTCTAACTGCAAAGTACCCTTTAACTTGGCACCCCATGATCTAGATAATAACATGCCATATTTCGGGGCAATATCTACAACCAAAATATCCATCACCATACGTTTAGTTTGGATTTGAGTGAGGGTGATGCACAAGTATTTGATTAGACCTATGAATTTAACCTTTCTAGATTTAAAGGAGTATAAGTCCTTGTAAGGCTTGTTAATATCAAGCCCCAACTTCTCCATCACAGCCTTGGGCATAACATTGTGAGAAGCACCAGAATCCAACATAATGTTATGTAATGTATTGTCATGGATATTCAGACTGATGTAGAAAGGCGGAACATAACCATTGTAAATTTTTCAATCAACTTTAGGACCAAACAATAGCTCAGGTTGATCATCAACAACATTCACAGTGTCTGTGCATACTTCTGATCCAATGTTTAATGCTTGTGTGCCTACTCTCGATTCAATTCTTAATGATTTGATCACCTGTTCTCTATAAGAATCTTTGTTCATTAGTTATGTCAGAGGAATATGAATATTTAGTTTGGCCAGTTCCCTTTCCAAGATGAAAGTAGTTGAAGTTCTACTTTGGCTCTGCAATTATGGTTTATCAGTCACAATCTTCTGTGCAGAATTACTTGGCTGACTTGTGGATGCGACCTCAGTTTGAATTGTTCTTGGTGAAACTTCAAGATTTATTTTTGCAAGAGTTTTTGAATTATTCTTTTCAAGCACTTTATTGGGATTGGTATCCGAGGTTTTCTTGGCTTCAAAAACTTTCTTAGTTTTAACAACCTTCTTTGTTGGATTTTCATTAGTCTCCTTTCTTCTCAAGCTGTATTGTTTATGGACTTCCATTATAGCATTTTCAAAGGCATGTTGTTCTGATTCTTCCTCTTCCTCATTTACCTCTATCTTTGAAAGGAGAAATAGTTATTGTTCTTCCTGAGTGAGAAAAATGGAATCGTTATCATTAACCCCCATAAGTTGTATGTGAATATAATTCAACTCCTTAATTACCTCTTCCCCTTCATCAGTGTAATTTTCCTGAAGAGGTGATCTAATCTGTTGACCAGGCCCTCTTGTTCCCTTTGGTCTCTGGCCTTTCTCTATTTTATTTGGGGAGGGTTTCTTCTAAAATTTGGATTATGAATCTCGGGAGAAGGATGATTTTCTCTAGGAATATTTTTGTCATTGATTTGAAATCTATCCATCATCGTCTCCATGGTCCTCATTAGGGAATCCATATTAGTATCCGAGGTAGAAGTGGAATGTTCTTCTCTGATTGTAAATCTTCTTTTTGTTCTTTGCCTAGCTCTTCTGGCCAATCGATTTTCTTCAACAGTCACTGTACTTTTCTACATATCTTCTAAAGTGGAAGAATTGATTTCCCTTAGTTGGTATGGCATATCAACGCCAAATCCATCAGGGAACTTGATTAAGGCCAAAACTTGAGGAGGCTTGATATAAGAAAGAATTGCATTATAGAGATTATTGAAACGAATGCAATAGTCTTGTATTGTTTCCCCTTGATTCGCTTTGATATTTTCATATTTTAATAAAATCTAGAGAGAGTTTTTCTTTACCTCCCATCTATCGAGAAAAAATTGGTGGAAAGAAGCAATGTCAACAATTCTTGTAGCCCATAATGATTTGAACCATTTTTTGACCTCTCTAGTTAAACTCTGTGCAAAAAATCTCATCTGGACATCTGCCTCATCGACTTCCTGGAAATCAAAGTAATCATTCATTTTATCAACATGTTGTTGTGCATTAAGAGGTCTCGTACCATCAAATAGAGGAAGTCTCGTTTGATATTCCTCGAGCATGGCATGTAGGGAATAATCTAACACCAAGGGAACATATCTTGCTGCCGTAATTGGTGGGGGAGGATGAATAACAACTTGTGTGATTGGAGGAGAAGTTATAGAAGATGTAGAATATGTAGGGCTGATAGGTGTAGAGTGAACTAGTTGAGGCTTGAAAGAAGTTGCAGCAATAGTCAGGGCAAAAATTTCAACTGACTATTGAAAGTGGGCTTTATACAAATGTTGATCGAGATTTGATACTAGATCCTCTAATTTTTAAACTCTTGAAGAAATCGTTGATCAAAATTTGTTCTAGGAGAAATTATTTAAAGGCTTTGGGTTGGATGATGGTTTGATCTAAGATTGTTTCACTCACAAAGCTTGCATATTTGGTTCTGGAAAGGATATTCTCAAAAGGTAGGTCAACCTCAAGGTCCTGGATTGCGAAAAGATTCTCTGGAAGAGAAGTATCCCTATGAAGAGGACTGTTACTCACGTAACCTTCTACAATGTTTCTTTTTTCTGAGTAATTTTTCTAGATTGACTACTGTTGTTGTAGGTTCTAGATCGGGGTGAGATCTAGCGTGGATTCTTTTAGGAGAAAGAAATTTAAATTTTAAGAAATCTAGACTGATAAATACAAACTTCAACAACCTCTGAACATTTATCTCTTTGTAAGTTAGACTTTATGATTTGTTCAGAAATAAAGTTTTCTTTATCCAGGGAAAAGAAATTCCCAGAGGTTGGTACTCTGTAAATTCCCCAGTATGGTCACCACTATGTTAGCACTCTTTAAATTCCCAGAGGTTGTTAGGGGAAGAAGAAATTTGAAAAAGGTAACATACAAAACCACTTCAAAACTGTGATCTAGCCCTGCCAGTTTCAGAGAGGGATCTCTTTGTAATATTTAGATATGTTTGAGTTTTAGATATTAGGCTAGTTAAAATATTATTAGTGTTTTGTTTTGTTTTATAAATATTGGATGAAGTTTAAACATCCATTGGGATATGGGGTCTGTGTTAAAGATCAATATCTGAGACAACTTTAATAACATTTCTTCACAGGGCGAGATAATGAGAATGTTGGATATTTTAGAGTCAAGAGTGGTGGAAAGATAGAACATATGAGATATTCAATCAAAAAAAGAAGAAGTTAATAATTTATTTGATTAATATCATAAGAATAACATGCAAATCGCTAAAGACCATAAATAGAGTGTCTGGGAAAAATTATTTTCCTTAACTTCCTTTAAATGATTAGAGATCGAAAACAAAATGAACTATAGAGTAGCATAAACATTAACAAAGTAAGATAACATCACCAACATCCAAACACAATAATCATGTGAATCTGTCTTTTTATTACTGGTCGATCTCTTCAAAAAGATTACAATGATAGCTTCTTGGGTGCAAGAATCAATCCTCTATACTTCTAAGTCAGAAGTATTTATACAAAAATTACATCCAGTCCTGTCATTAATGACTAAGATTCAGTGGAGGAAAAATCTAACTAACTAGATTACACATTACAAAATAATAGGACTATTGGTGATATGTCCAAATCCTGAATGTAGATTTCTGGGAAAGTAGTTGGTGATTCATCCACTCGACTTTGACTGTCTTCCACATGTTGACTAAGATGTCCACTTCACCTCTACTCGATCAAAGAACATATGTATTCCCATCTCTTTTGACTAGGGATGGAAACCTTGAGTAATCTTCGGTATGTTTCATCCATCTCTGTGTACTTGGAAAAGGTGGGCTTGGTTATGAAGATATACTTTATCTCATGTTGGATGCTCAAGTCCAACTGCATATTTTCTAAGAATGATTTTCCAGTAATTCTCCCCTATATCCCAACAAACATAGAACCATATTTTTCCACTTCTAGGATCTTCTACTTATAGTCTGAGAGAGTAATCCGCATGTCAGTGATCACTAATAAACCTTGAAGCCCTTTCTTGTGCAGTGAGTTGACCTTTTTGAAGAATCTCTGCACTCCAATATCCATGTTTTGAGCTTTATATTCTAATTGAAAGATCAGTCCTTTCTTGGTCAAAATATTCTTGAACTCAAGGATTGTCTCTGTTTTGTCCTCAATTTCCAAAGAATCTATTTCTCCTTTGGTCTTAGAATTTAAGAAGTCGATGATATCAGTGGCCTCTATAGGATTTTCTCCCAATTCTTCTATTATTTTGTCAATGGCTTGCCTGGCTCTCTGCACCAGTTCATGCTTCTCAAACACAATCTGTATTAGTGGCCAAATCTCTGCCATGGAATTGCAGATGTCTATCTAGATGTTTTATTTTTCTTTTGACAGTGTCTTGGCCATGACCGTCTCCTTTTGTAGCTTCTTCAGTTATTTCTTGAGCCTCTGTGATTTGTGCATATCTATATTGTAGCTAACCTAAAATGTGGTTTTCATATTCTTAAGGTTATTGATCTCATCCTACATTCTATTGATTTCTTGTCCTTGCAAGGTCATGTCCTCCATTGACTTTGCCAATTTTTCTGATGCATCTAAAGCTGTCACTGGAATATATGATGGGAGTTTTGTTGTTGTTGTACTGACCCCTGTGAGAAGAACTGCATCCACTGGGATGACATTCATTTGTGAAGTTCATTCATTTTCCTTGACTATCTTCTCTAGCTCTGTGATGACGCAGACACCCGACCCTCGGGCCAAGATCCACTTAGGATCATTCTAAATTCTCCTCAAGCCAAAGCGGCTCTCTCGGATACCTATTGGAACCTCACGAATCTGATCCACAGGTCCTTAGTAAAAACCCACCCTACGCAACTTAACACTAAGCACGAGCCTTACGTCTCCATGCGACCACAACTCGAGCCTTAGAGAAAGCACCTTTCATGACTCGTATCTCGCGAGTTTGTGAATTGAAGACCCTCGACTCCAAACCTCTGATACCTAAGATGTGATATGGGTATGGATCCTTCCTCACTAGTGCCTCTACAAGTGACCACTGGCTAGGGCCTAACTCTAGCTCCCCTCGCAACTAGAAACTTTTCAAGTTGGAGTGTTGAGCCCTCGTGCTCATCCTTTGCGAATCCCTGAGATGCGATAAGTCAACAATGGGTTCACTCCTTCCCAGAAAACTCATGCCCACCACATGTCACCCACTTCCATCTTTTATGTGCGCTCTATGTTTGCGCCACCTATCAACCATGCGGTCCCCACCAATCATATGTGACACGTGTTCGCACAAGCCCTCGATGCTCGACACTTCGCGACTTTAGAAATCAAGGTGCAACTATTTCACCCTCTGAGACCACGATATATGATGTAGCGAGGCCCCAAATCTCACATCTCTCCTTCCTCCTCGATCGACAGTTCAGGTCGAATCACGATCTCACGACTTAGGGGCTTGAAGCGTAAAGAACTTCGCCTCCCTGCTTGCGATAATCGAATTTGCAAAATGATCAAGATCTTTGTCACCTTTCCTCCAAAATGGACGGTCTCGATGCTTTCAGGACTTTATGAGTCCTCTTCCTTCTATTGTTATGAGGTTTAAACCTTGTGCACCTTTTCTAGATCCGATGGCTCATGGCAACTCGACACTTCTCCATTGAAGTTTTTGTTGTATGTTTCTACCTTTCTATGCAGCTTTCCAGAGATTAAAAACTGTGCACCTTCCTTTAGATTTGATGGCTAACGATCCCTGGTGCTTGATCTAACGACCCATATATGTTTCTCTTCCTTGTGCGCTTTCTTGCGTGCATCTGGACGTAGACTTCAATGGTCCATATATCGCTTCTCCAGCTGATCTAACAACAATTGTGCTCTATCTTGATCATTCTCGTCTTCCTTTCCCTTGGAAGATTTCTTGTGCCAAAAGGCCTCAACCTTTGTCTCTGCTACGAAGCCTATGACCTTGACTCCCACCTATATTCTAAGAGGTGTTCCTCCTCTTGAGATTTGTTCGCTCTGAAACCTCAAAAGGTTTCTCAACCTCTGCACTCCTTGCAGGTTCCTTGCACACCACTGTGCTATCTGTCCTGATCCTTTCATGCTCGAACCTCTAAGGGATTCGACCCTTTCCTTCTCCTTCAAATGGAGATTGATGCCCTCTTGGAAGCCTCCTGTTCAAGCACTCCTTACTGAGTCTACAAGGTGTTCAATAACCCTGTGAGTGTCTCCCTCCCTAGACAATTCTTTTATTTCAGAACTCAAAAGAGAGTTCTTCTCAGTACACTCCTTGCACTCGCTTGATGCCCTCCTGGCAGAGTTTCTACAGAATCTTCAGGGACTCGATCTTCTCACTGAACTCGAAATAGATTTCCTTCTGTGAACCCTATGCATCCACTCAATGCCCTCTTGGCAAAGCTTCCACTAAATCCTCATTGATTATGTTATCTCTGTGCCTTCCTCTACACAATCTTACCTCCAAGGTGTTCAACAACCTTGAGGCTTCCTCCTTGAGCCAATGATTTCCTCTGGTGCGTCCTCCAGGCACATCTTTGTCTAAATTCCACAGAATTTAGAAGTGCACTCTATGCACTGGCTTACAGAACCTACAGTGTTCTATCATGCAACCTCTTGCATGAAGCCATAAAGAATCCAAACCTGAAATAAAAGAACTCATAGATAGGAAAATCTACCTATCTTCTGCAGATGGAACTTAACATACATCTACAGCATGAATGAACACACACCATTCATAAACGACACATAAACACATAGAAAACACATATGCAGGAAAAAATTCTTTGTATTAACATCAAGGTTTTATTACAATGTGTTCAAGCTTGGACTGCAACAGAGTCACGACTTCTTCTCTTCTCCCTATTCTCTCTATTCTTCTCTACCTCTGTACAGACTAACTTACAGATTCAAAGATCATTTTTACAAAGAGGGGCTCCTAAAGCTCTTCCCTCCATCCTCACCAACTCTCATTAATTACAATGAATTACATTGAATGGGCCATCTAATATGAATCGGATCTAGATCCCCATCAACCTGTCAGCCATTAGAGGCGACACTAACTACAACTTGCTCAAAGGCACATCTTGGCTCTTCGGGCTTACAAGCATTTAATTACATTTTCAAAATTTGAAAATGAGAGGGTTGCGCCTCTCTCCTTCCATTGAATGCATGTTGGGTGTACTGGTTGGCTGGCACTTGATGACGTGGAGTGATGCTCCTACATCATACTCCTCTGCTGTGAAAAATTCATGAGCTCCTTCTCATGAGCTTCCTAGCATCATTGTTGAAATACACCTGGATCCCAAATAGTTCTTTGGAGTTGTCCATCCACTCCATCACTTCGTTGTTATTGCTGCATCTCCCCTATTGCTATGGTAGGTCTCCTCCTTCTCAACTTCCCTTTACTGACCGCTTATGCTGCTCTGATCATCAACCTTCTGATCTCCTCAATTATCTCACCCAGCTACTCCCATGGCTAGATCTCCTTTTGCAACTTTCTCCACTGCACTTCTTCCCTGCAAATGGGTAGATCAACTAGATATCCCATGCCATATTCTTCCTCTGTGGCCTCAACTTGCCATCCTGCTACAAAATTCATCTCTACAGTCTTATCTTCTTCACTGACCCATTGTTCAGTCATCTGCTCTGACAGACTTTCTTTTACCATTTCTCCTGCTGGTTCATCTCTAGCTTCCTCCAGATGCTCCTCAAACTGGAATTATGATTCATCTTCTACTGCATGCCTCGACACTGTAGTCATCATCAACTGTTTAGCTCCCTATATGAAATTTCTAAGCAATTCCTCGGAATGCTCCTATCCTATCATCTGCATTACTATCTCCTCATGGCAGTCATCTACTAGCTCTAGATGGTTCAACCAATCCTCCAGCATCTCCAACTCCATCTCCCATGGAGTGAGCATCTTATCTGAATTCTCTTCTTTTATTGTTAGCTTTACTGTTGCAGGTGTCTTTGTTTCAGCTACCTGGCTGAAATATTTGAGCCATTATTTTGAATGCTCATCTTCTTCTCCTTCTGCAGGGGTATCTCCTGATGTCTACCCCAATTCTTCTTTCATGATAGTTTCTGTTGGTTGTCCTTCTTCCTCTGCTACACCTTCATCCTATGCATCGGCCTCCACTCGACTGCTTGGTAGGAATACTCTTATCCCTCCAATCATCAGAATGCTCTTTTGATCTTCCTTCTTTATCAACTATCCTTGCTGATATGAACTCACCTCTAATCTCATCTTCTCTGTCAGATCCTTTCACTGATCCAAACTCATCCTTGAGTTGATGAGACTTTCATACAGTCTCAATTTCTCTTCCTTGCCCACCTGGCAATATGAGATTTCCTTTCTGCTCTCCTGGCAGTCTATGAGATCTCTGCTTGATCTCTCCTCTTCATCATCACTGAGATTTCTCCCATATTCTAGTTCATAGGCATGAACCATCTCCTCTATGGCCCTGAGGCTTTTCACATACCTCAGGCACCTCCTCAACATCCTTTGTTGTCTTCTGGCCAACAATTTCTTTACTGGCCACTTCACCTTTCTCTTCATGGGCCATTCATATACCCAATTCGGCTTTAAGTTCTGTTGCATTCGCAATGGAAGATGCTCTATTCTTGCCCTCACCTCAGTGAGTTCCAAATCCATCTCTGGATTTTTCTTCTTCTACTGGTGGTTCTTCTTTCCACCGTGTCCATGGTATTCAATAGCCATCTTCCTGTTCCTTTCTTCCCTCATGGCAAACTTGTTGCTATCACTCTACAACCGTGAGTGATTCCAGCCTTTCCTACAGTCCTTCTGACTGTCTATTGACTGTTTCACACCTTGAAACAATCATCACAGAGATTCAACACACTGTCTTCCTTTTCCTCTAGCTCCCTCTGCCTGCAATATACCAACAGAAACAAGCTCTGATACCACTTCTACGTATCAAAGTATTTTTTTCTTTTCCTTCTGCCTCCTTCTGCCTACAGTATACAGACAGAGAATCAGGCTCTAATACCACTTGATGACGTAGACCCCTGACCCTCGGGCCGAGATCCACTCAGGATCGTTCTAAATTCTCCTCGAGCCGAAGCAACTCTCTCGGATCCCTATTAGAACCTCATGAATCTGATCCACAGGTCCTTCATAAAAACTCACCCTGCATAACTTAACACCAAGCGCGAGCCTTATGTCTCCATGTGACCACAACCTAGGCCTTAGTGCAAGCACCTTTCTTAACTCGCGATCTCGCGAGTTTGTGAATTGAATACCCTCGACTCCAAACCTCCAATACTCGAGATGAGATACAGGTATGGCTCCTTCCTTGCTAGTGCCTCTACAAGAGACCATTGTCTAGGGCCTAACTCTAGCTCCCCTCGCAACTTGCAAATTCACGAGTTGGAGTGTTGAGCCCTAATGTTCCTCCTTTGTGAATCCCCAAGACGAAATAAGTCAACAATGGTTTGACTCCTTCCCAGGCGATGTGTGTCCACCACCTGTCACATGCTTCCATCTTTTCTATGCACTCTATGTTTGCGCCACCTGTCAACCACGCGGTCCCCACCAATCGTATGTGACACGTGTTCGCATGAGCCCTCGATGCTCGAAACTTCACGACTTCAATGATCAAGATGCATCTCTTTCACCCTACGAGACCCCGATATACGATGTAGTGAGGTTCCAAATCTCACAACTCTCCTTCCTCCTCGATCAATGGTTCAGGTCGAATCACGATCTCACGACTTGGGGGTTTGAAGTGCAAAGAACTCCACCTCCCCACTCGCGATAACCAAATTTGCAAAATGATCCAGATCTGTGTCACTTGTCCGCCAAAATGGATGGTCCCTATTCTTTGGAGACTTTACGAGTCCTCTTCCTTGTGTTGTTATGAGGTTTAAACCTCATGCACCTTTTCTAGATCTGATAACTCATGGAAACTCGACACTTCTCCCTTGAAGCTTCTGTCGTCCGTTTCTACCTTTCTATGCAGCTTTAAAGGGATTAAACCACGTGCACCTTCATCCGGATCTGATGGTTGTCGATCCTCGATGATCGATCTGACGACCCAAATCTATTTCTCTTCCTTGTGTGCTTTCCCGTGTGCATCCAGACGTAGACTTCAATGGTCCAGGTCTCGCTTCTCTAGCTGATCCATGGATGATTTTAGGGGCTAAATTTCGCTCATGGGCTAATTTTCCATGGTTTTTCCAAAAACTAGATTCGCTATTTTAAAAATGATTCACCCAAATTCTATAGGATAAAATTATTTTAACTTAAAAATCGCCAAAATTTTAGAAAAACTATATAAAATCCTTATAAAATTGCATATTTTTACAAAAATATCGCCAAACATTTATATTTGGAATATGAAGGATTAGTAAGATTTGCCAAGGTTTCTACATTTAAAAAAAAAATTCCATCCTTAAAATCATCCCTGATCTGATCTAACAACAACTGTGCTCTATCTTGAGCATTCCCTTCTTCCTTTCCCTTGGAATATTTCTTGCGCCAAAAGGCCTCGACCTTTGTCTCTACTTCGAAGCCTATGACCCTGGCTCTCGCCTGTATTCTAAGAGGCGTTCCTCCTCCTGAGCTTTGTTCATTCTGAAACCTCAAAATGTTTCTCGACCTCTGCACTCCTTGCAGGGTCCCTGCACACAACTGTGTTATCCTTCTTGAGCCTTCCCTGCTCGAACCTCTAAGGGATTCGACCCTTTCCTTCTCCTTCAAACGAATATTGATGCCCTCTTGGAAGCCTCTTGTTCAAGCACTCCTTACTCAACCTACAGGGTGTTCGGTAACCCTATGAGTGTCTCCCTCCTGTGACAATTCTTTTATTTCAGAACTCTAAAGAGAGTTCTTCTCGGTGCACTCCTTCCACTCGCTCGATGCCCTCCTGGTAGAGTTTCTATAGAATCTTCAGTGACTCTGTCTTCTCACTGAACTCAAAATAGTGTTCCTTCTATGCACCCTGTGCATCCACTCAATGCCCTCTTGGCAAAGATTCCACAGAATCCTCAGCGATTCTTTTATCTCTGTGCCTTCCTCTGCACAGTCCCACCTCGAAGGTGTTCAACAACCTTGAGGCTTCCTCCTTGAGTCAATGATTTCCTCTGGTGCACCCTAAATTCCACAGAATTCAGAAGTGCACTCTATGCACTGGCTTACAGAACCTATAGTGTTCTGTCATGCAACCTCTTGCATGAAGCCACAAAGAACCCAAACCTAAAATCAAAGAACTCACAGATAGGAAAATCTACCTATCTCCTGCAGATGGAACATAACATATATCTATAGCATGAATGAACACACAACATTCATAAAACACACATAAACACATAGAAAACACATATGCAGGAAAAACTGCTTTGTATTAACATCAAGGTTTGATTACAATGTGTTTGAGCTCAAACTGCAATAGAGTCACAACTTCTTCTCTTCTCCCTATTCTCTCTATTCTTCTCTACCTCTATACAGACTAACTCTATAGATACAAAGGATCCTTTTTACAAAGAGGGGCTCCTTGTGCTCTTCCCTCCATCCTCACCAACTCTCATTAATTACAATGAATTACATTGAATGGGCCATCTAATCCAAATTGGATCTAGATCCCCATCAACTTGTCAGCCATTAAAGGTGACACTAACTACAACCTGCTCAAAGTCACGGCTTGGCTCTTTTTCCTTACAAACATTTAATTACATTTTCAAAATTTGAAAACGAGAGGGTTGCGCCTCTCTCCTTCCATTGAATGTGCATTGGGTGTGTTGGTTGGTTGGCGCTTGTTAACATGGAGTGATTCTCCTGCATCACTTGGCCTCCATCTCCTTAATCTGCGCATTCTTCTCCATGATTAATTTTAACATTTCCTTCTTGTGTACTTCAGTCTCAACCATTTCCTTTTCCTGTGGGTCTTTTGTGGCAGGGAGTTTCAGTTGTTTCTTTAAGGATGCTATATCATCATTCTTATTCTTGAGGAGTTATTCTGCTACTTTGACATTGGATGGATCATATCCAATTTTCAATACTAGTTCTTCAAGGGACTTGATCTTGTTATCCTTATCCAGGAAGGATATATTTTCCATCTTGAGCTGAGACTGGACATTGTTTAAGGAGACCTACAACTTTGCAACAATCATGGAGGTATTGGCCAGGGTGGATACAATCATTTATTCAGTCCGTCTGTGCATATCTATTTGATTAGTTGGATGCACCTGTATGACATCAAACTCAAATGTTGACCTTTTATAATCAGAAATCACCTTGGGATGATGCACTTGTGCCTGCAAGAATTCCATGTGAATTCTCCCTTTCTCTATGTCAAAATAAGAGATTAACCTATGTTTTGTTGTTGATGTCTTCTTCTAGAATTGTGCATAGGTGTTATTAGTCAACAAATCATTCTTCTTCTTGATCAAGTTATATTTCTCAAAAATATTAAGTCCTGTAGGATCCTGTGTGGACTTAGTTGACAATGTAGTATCACTCATTTTATTTGATGAGGAAGTGGACATCATTTGTTGGATACCTGAAAAAATTGTTGAAGGTTGTCCCTCCATTACTATGGTGGACTGATTTTCTTCCCCTCTAGACCTATTGGGAGAATGACTCGTCTTGGGCCTCTTTCTATAAACTTGGAAATCTTATGTTGAGACTTTTGTAACTGAATGAGAGATCTCCTTTCTGGGTGTTTTATATACTAGTACCTGTGGAGTGTTTGTTTGTGAAATATTGGAACGAGAAAGCTATTGTTCATTGCATATCAGAGTGTTTTCCTTCCACTATGTCTGGTTCATGAATTTCTCTATTTCAGGTTTAGGCACATGAGCATAGAGGGAAATATTTTTCTTTAATCTGGTTTCTGCATTGATACCACATGGATCATAGTGCCATGGGAAACTTTGCCTAAACTTCATCTCCTGTAACAACTTGTTTGCTTCTTCTCTTGTATCTTTGCTATTGAAAATGAAAGAACCTATCTGACCTTTGATCCCGAGCTGCTGCTTCTTCTTGAAATCTACAAAATGAATATCATATGAATTTATCATTTTTCTGATATATTCTAGAGCGAATATTCTGACAGGAAAATAATTGGGCAGCTTCTAAGGGTATAATTCACATCCGTAGATCCTGATTTATGTATGGTCTTGGTAGAGGTACAAATCCCCTGTTTTAGCTCTGTCTAATAGATGTAGAATCCTCTGAATTTCCTCATTTATCCTTGGCTTTGTTCTTCCACTGACGATGCATACCACTGGATGGTAGAATTGGTTGATGAATTTCTTGAAGTTGAAATCAAATGAGTTCTTCCTCACTATGGATGTCCAGGAGATTACATGTTGAGGGTTACCATGTTGGTCCAATTTATGTTGGGGGAAAGAGAACTTGTCTACCTGGGAAAAGAGGAACATGTACACCAATATTGAAGAATACATAAACACACCTTCTGTAGAAAAATTGAACAACTATTCATGGATGTTGTCAGCTAAAAAATGATTGTAGTCCAACTGTCTAGTAGCCTTTTCTTCAGTGGAGAAGATGGATAGAAAAACTAGAATGGGTTCATTTACCCACTCGTTTGAATAATATCCTAGTAGACAACATAGGGAAGAAATGATCTAGTTACCTTTCACTGAGAAGATGGAGGAATGGTAGGGGGGATTATTTTTGGGTAATTGAGCATTTTTTGGGAGGAAGATCTCAAATATTTGAGATCTTTGTGGGAAAGACAACTTATGGTACATCTCGGTCAGAATTTCGACAGAAAAAGGGGAAAGGGTGTATCTGGTTTATCGTCTCAGGGGTGATGGTGAAGATAGTTTCACCAGATAACATGTGCTTGGAATTTTAGAGTGAACTCATGGAAATGGTAACTTTGCGGAACAAGGTACAGTGGGATATTAGATTCCCGTAGCCCAGTCTCGTCACTCTGGTCCAAAAAAACATCTTTGACCAAAAAGTGTAATTCGAAGAAGTCAAATTAACACTTCAGATCTACAATCAAATAACATCTTTCGGCCAGGGGGATACGATCCAGATCGACGGGGGGAGGGAGAAAAGGATTTTCGACAATATTATAAGTTTTGGATTTGGGTGCCATCTTCAAACAGAAAAGGTGTAATCTATGTTTACCAGGATTTAATGGAAGTTTTTTTACTGTAGTATCGATGGTTTTTTCTTGGAGAACGGGAAATGATGGTGGTGATTGAGTCTGGATCAATGAAAAGTGCACAATCGAAAAAAATGGGGTTAAATGGTTGAACGAGGTGTCCGTTATGGAGCAGAGGGTGAGTTGGACGGGTAATGGTAATGGTCGACTGCATTGATTAGCCAACAAACATATCATATGTGATGTGGAAGGCATTGAATGGCCAATAGGTAGATGGAGGTAACATGGAGGGTAATCAGTGGCCAATGGGTGGATGGGATGTGACTGGAGATAGGTGGGTGGAGGGTGATGTGTCACCAGAGTAGTGGAGCATGACATATAGATGGAGGTAGTGGATTGTGACGTCGGAGTGCAGAGGCAGTATGAGGAATTGGCTTTGGCGGTTTACTCAAAGGGGGGGGGAGGTGGTAAGTAGTAAGGAGTGAGGGGGGGGCGATTTAACAAAAAAGTGACACATTATGAGGGGCCCGCTTGGGAAGTACCACCAACTTCCCCCCCCCACCGTTAAAAGAGGAAAGGTTGGGGCGGGGTTCGATATTCTCTGCCAACCGTATATCTGAGGGCGTCTAGATCGATCGTTGATATCAGTGCACCTTTTAGCAAAAAGCACCAAAACTTACATATCACCGCGAAACTTAGTATAAAAACCTTTTGTGGGTTTTTCACTACTTAACCTTTCTTCATTTTGTCACCACAACATCATAAATACATCATTTTGATTCAAATCAAAGGAATATAATCAACCTCTCACCAATTTGATTGAAATAAGACCTTCTAACCTATATCCTAATCTAATCACCTAGCACCTTAACCCAGATTGAGTTATTGGGCTAAAAATTACTCTAACCTAGGACATTTGACCAAGCTTAAACTATTTGATCAAACTTATTCACTAACCTATCTAACTTGGCTAAGATTAAACCGTTTATCCAAGTTTATTCACTATCCTATTTGCATAAATTGAAATAAATTGATCATGATTAGACAGTATGAATCAAGACAAATTATTTCTTGCGGTTTTTCTTTTCTGTTTTTATACCCTCTTTTGATTTTTTGTATTTTTTTTCTTTCATTTATTTTTTTATTTTCTTTCTTTCTTTTTCTTTCCTTCTTTTCTTTTGTATATCATTCGCAGAATGAAATTTTATTTACAATACAACAGAACTAGAAGAAGATATTATAATCACTAGGTGATCCTATGAAACATAGGGTTATAACATAGACTAATGGATATCATATCTACACAATTAATATATCCCTCGCTAGCAAAAAAATGTTTTAGGACACCTTCCATTTAAATTTTCTGCAAAACCAATATCGTGTTGATGTTGGAATAGAAGGGATTAATGATGAAATTGGATATGGAATTTTTCGTGATTAGAAAATAGAATTATGGGTACAATTATTCACAGATGAAACTTAAGAACCCTCTGTCAAGGCTATATAGAACATCCCTACAGAACCACTCAAAATCAACACACAGCTTACTAATCAACAACATAAATTTCTAGATGTGATGAAAAGAAACATTGCAACCTTTGGATGAGATTATAAGGATATGAAAGGAATCCCACCTTCCATTTGTACTCATCATATCTACATCAAGGAAAACTGTGGACCTATTAGACAACCCCAAAGAAGGATGAAACATGCATCGAAATACCTAGTTAAACAATAATTTAAAAAGATGTTAGATCTCAGATTCATCTATCCAATTTCAAAAAGTGATTGGTTGTCTCTTTTAGTTATTGATCCTAAAAAGAATGGGAAATGGAGGATATGTGTGGATTATCAATAGTTAAACAAAGATATAAAAAAATATCATTTTTCCCTACCCTTGATTGACCAAGTCCTGGATGTCCTAGCTGGGAAAGAATATTTCTCATTCCTATATGGATTTAGTGGATACAACCAAATTCAGATCAGTCCTGAAGACATGGAAAAAACAACCTTTACCTAACCCCTCATAAAATTTTCTTATAAATTCCTTACATTTAGCCTATGTAATTCCCCAACCACATTCCAAAGAGAAATACTTATCATATTTTATGAACTTATCCATGATAGAATAGAAATTTTTATGGATGACTTCACCCCTTATGGATACTCATGCAATGAAGCCTTAGAAAATTTAGATAATATTCTACAAATATGTAAATAAATGAAACTCTCCCTTAGCAATGATAAATTCAATATGATGACGAATGAAGCGATTGTGTTAGGACACCATTGTCTTCTTGAGGTTGTGAAGTTGACAAAAATAAAGTCAATATCATCACACTACTAGCTACCCCTATGAAACCAAAAGATCTTAAAACTTTTATTGGACACACAGGTTACTAAAGGATATTCAATAAAGAATTTAGTAAAATATCTTATTCTCTTCTTTCCATACTATCCAAGGATGTAGATTATTGTTGGACATTAAATTGTCAACAAGCATTTGAAACAATTAAAGAAAGATTCTCAATTGCTCTTGTACTATAGGGTCCTAATTGGACTCTACCCTTTCATATTCAGACCGATGCAACAGATAAATATGTAGAAGTAGTCTTGGGACAAAATGAAGATATAAATCCCTATGTAATATATTTTATAAGCAAAAACTTGGCTCGTGTAGAGCTAAACTACATTGTTATAGAAAAGGTTTTTTTAGCAGTAGTCCATGGTCTCAAAAAGTTTACACATTATGTTACAGGGTTTCAAGTTTTTTTACATAATGATCATGCTACCATTGGATATTTGATGAATAAAGTTGACATCAATGGTATAATAATAATGTGGGTTTTGTTATTATAGTGGTTTGACCTAACCATTCTTGATAAACATGGGAAGCAAAATGTTGTTTCATATTTCTTATGGAGGTTGAAAATTCCTAGTGAAGAAGGAGTTGTATATGATCATTTCCCAAATGAACACCTCTTTGAAATATCAACACATATGCCCTGGTTTGCTGGCATAGCCAATTATCTAACAATAGGGAGGTTTCCTCCACATTTTTCCTACTTGGAAAGATGCAAAATTGTTAGGAAAAACACAACCAATACTTGGGTGGAAGGATATATATTCAAACTTGGCCCACATCAAGTTCTAAGAAGATGTATGAGAGAGGGTGAAGTGCATGATATCCTCCATGTCTATCATGATGAACCATGTGGAGGTAACTATGCATCAAAGAGAACAACCTACAAAATATTGCAAGTTGGATATTATTGGCCAACCTTAGATAGATATGCTCAACAATACACCTTTAACTATGATGAATGTCAAAGGATGGGGAAGCCTACAAAGATAAATGAAATTACTTGCATCCTTAGGTATCATTGGAGCCATTTGATAAGTAGGGACTTGAATTCATAAGCCCAATTGACACATATTCAAGGAAGAACAACAATATACTAGTATGTACTGACTATATGAGAAAATGGGATGAAGTGAAGGCTATGAAGGATGCTAGAGAGAAAAATGTAGCTGCATTGCTCCAAGAATGAATATTCTCAATATTTGTGTATCCCACCTCCTTCTCCCATATTTTCCACCTCTACTTGACACCTAAAAGGTATTTCAGCACTTGTCCTATACAAAACTAAATCTTGACTACCTTGATCAACATATCACACAACTCCATCAGGTTGTCAAACAAGGAAAAATTCTTCACCAAATCATGTGGCTCACCATGAGAAACATTAAGTAGAAGTTTCCCCATATGATGAGAGAACATCATGTAGTGGAGACCATTGCTTCCTAAGGGTGGAGGACTGATCTAGGTGTATATTAGTGGCTATACACCTCTTCCACTAACACAACGGTTCTATATCCTCTTCAAATTTTTCTATGGCTTTTCAAGTCCCAAATGTATGGATATGTTCTAATTCCCTAACTAGTGTTGGGGAAAGGGATTTCCATGGAATTCCCTACTCCCATGCAAAATTTGTAATCCTTGGATATTTCTTTCCAACGAGCTATCATGCTCCCCAAATGAAGATCGTATGCAAATGGCATGCCCTGGGAAGTTGGGAAGTTGGCGCATCAACTAACCACCATGAGGGCCACAATACTTTTGGTGTTTCATATTTTAGGGTTAATGTTTTTTCCTCTTTGTATTTTAGGCCTCATGATCAAATTCCCTTTCAACCTCTTTGTAATCATCTTTTTGTGAAAAAGTGTATCTGACATCTATTCTGTTCATAAATAAGCTACATGATTCTAACTAGTTTGTGTTCGATAATATTATGTTATTTTATTCATTACTAGAAGTTTGGTTCAAGTGTATTTTTTTGTTCTATTACATAGTTTTGGTTGTGTCTCATTTTTCTCAATACAATCTGAATCATAGATCTATTCTGATTCCTTCTCCATAAATTAAATGTCCCAAGTAGTGAATCTTTTACTCATAAAATGGGCATTTAGAAAGTTTTCCATATAATCTATTCTCTCTAATAAATTTCAAAACATATTTTATATGTTCATTTTTCACTTCTGGTTTATGTGGTAATATATCAAAATTCCATAAAAAAAACACTTTCATGAACTTGTCAAGGTATTGTTGAAATGCCCCCATTCATCAAACTCACAAATTCTCCCATTCATTAATCCAAAATGTAACACTATAAATTTATAATGTCCAAACCACATATTAAATGAAGTATTAGCTATATATTTTTCCTTTATCTTTAGTTGATGAGATCTCAATCTTAAATCTATCTTCGAAAATACTTTAACCACTTTTATTTGATGAAAAAATTAACAATTCTAAATATAACATATAGTGACTATTTATTATTGTTTATTTAACTATTATTAATAGTCAATACAAAGTAAGTCTTCATGATCCATATTTCTTATTTAAAAATAATATTGCTTCTCCCCATAATGATATACCTGGATTATAAATCCCAATTATATAAGTTCTAATAGTCAATACAAAATAAGTCTTCATATCCATATTTCTTATTTAAAATATTATTGCTTCTCCTCATAATGATATCCTTGGATTTTAAATCCCAATTATAGAAGTTCATGGAGATGCATTTGTAGGTTTTATTACTCTAGAGTCATCATATGGTAAGGACCCTTTGCGATATGTTCCGTGTAAGTTCAATTGTGAACTCCATTTATCTTTTAGGTAGAAATCAAAGTAATCCCTTTCGAAATACCTAAACTTATTATATCCTACTTCTTGTTTATAGCTAGTATTGCATATAATTTAAACCATTTTCTTATACTTTTCATCATTTGTAAGGTTGGGATGAATCTTAATTGCACTCATATATTAATCCCAACTAAAATCCTTTTATGTTATGCATCATCTATTAACTAAAGTTCGTTATTATTATAATGTTATCTTTTTATGTTATGCATCATTTATTAACTAAAGTTTATTATTATTATTATAGTATAACACTACTTTATGAATCTCTAATATATCCATTACTTTTACTATATCATAAGATCTCAACATAGTTTACTACAACACCATTTCAACTAAATTAATCTCGTATTCCTTTGTTAAATTCCCTACATCTTTCTTAATTATGGAAGCCACATCTACTTCATTGATATCTTCTTAATCAATTGTGATCATTTTATATCTTAAAAATGCATTATGAAAAACAAAACTTTTTGTTTCTCTTGATCTTTTAAAATGGAAAAAATGATATTATTTATCTTACCTCATGAGTGGGATGATGCTTAGCTTAATAGTTCTTCATTGTGACATGAATCCAATGAGATTTACAAAATTCACCTAATTTAGTCTAACTTTTCTCTTAATTAGCACCACTCTATTCATGTAGACACACTCTCAAATTTGGTCCTCTACATATCCAACAATATTTTTTAAGTGATTTTATTTAACTTCCTAATTGGGAAAAATTAGGTCTTCTCCTTTTCTATGTTGGTCGAGTCTATTGTGTTAGTGGATTCTAGTTACATGTTGGTCGTCTTGAAGTACCAATCAATCACACTCTTAAAACATCCCTACATATAGGTATAGGTATTGATGTACTAACTAACAATGATTTTGCTCTCTGTCCCCTCAAGCCTGAAGGTCTCAATGATATAAACTAACCAGCACCAGTAATTTCCTCCTCCACTATTATATCCCTATTAACTATGTCATGCAATGTATGAGTAAATAGGTAGAAAACTATATTGAACATAGATATGATAGCACATATAACACATCACTAAGTGTTAATACTTTTATAGAAATAACTTATAGACAATGTGTAATATGAATGAACATATAATGTGTTAATACTTTTATAAAAATAACTTATACATAATGTGTAATATGAATTAGTAATACATGCATATCTACTACCAACCTTCATAGATGGCATGAAAATGTATCATTAATCACGAATTTTTTTTTAATATATAAAATATAGTCATCACATATTAATTTTTTTCACAATCATATAATATGATTTTTATAAGTTTGAACTTATTTATCCTATCAAATTGTGTTCATTATTATGGAAATATCAATTTTACCATCATGATAAGAAAACTAATTCAATTAAGATTCCAACCATTATAATTATTCTTTCATAACTATGATACTAGTACCATTATCATTTTAATTATTACAAATTTAACTACCATTATCATTTTAATTATTATAAATTTAACTTATTAATTAATTTTCCCTTTCTCACTATATTCTATGGTTTATTAGAGTGATGAAGAGTCAAAAGGTAAATCTTACATTCTATGGTTTAGTAGAGAGATGAAGAGTCAAAAGGTAAATCTTATGCACAATAGCTAAATTCAATATGAACTATGGTTTGCAAAATAAAATCTATACAATCAATAAGTGCCATTTTAAATTATTTAATTCATTTAATGACATCAATACCATGATAGTTACTATTCAAGCCATGGTATAGTGAAGAATAGTTACTCGAGAGAATTTACTCTAACCTTAATTTAAATCGCAGTGACGAAAGAGGGCCGTGATTTATGATTTTAAAAATAGGATCAAACTTCATACCAGAAGGAGAATAGCTGCATAGCACTAGCAGCTGGTCTCTGCCTCCTTGATTCATCAAATCAGAGCATCCTGCAAAATGTTTAGGCATTGTACAAAATATTTTAAGGAGTAAAATGTTCAGGAGCAATTTTACGTGCGTTAACGTTCAATTAATCAAATAGAGCATTGCACCTCATGTTGGCGATGTTGTAGTTGTATGCAGATTGAACGTAACCTTGAATGTGAGAGAATGTATGCTAGATGCTGGTTTCCACCCTCACAGGAAGTTCCTTCGATCTACAAAGGAATAGAATTTACAGGCATTGCTACCTAGAAAATCAGCAGACAAACGGAGAGTTAAAGAAATTAGAATGTAATGAATAACGTAGGTGCATGCAACTAGCATCGATTCACCTGATAAGCAGATGAGCCAGCACCAAATTTGAAACCCTTTGGGATGACACTTCTACCTATACCTAGCCTACCTATACCTAGCCTTGGGGAACTAGCTGAGAGCATGAATGATGGCCAGTGAAAAGAATAATAATATGCAAAATGGTCTTACACACAGAAATCCTGCCATCTTAATCTTATCTAGGAGTGGAGTGTTACAAGGCCTACAAGAATTTATAGTTTCATGGAAGGCAATGCATGTGCTAATTATATGTTGTTAGATTTACTAAATAAGGATTAATAAAAAATTAGGTGCAAATGATTCTGAGTCAAGTTGAATATAGAATTAGGTATAGATGGTTTGATGAGTTCTGTAAAAGCATCTTGTTTCTATCTGTCGATACAAATATCACATCTCGCTCAAAAAGAACATTTTTCCTGTGCATGGGAATATCACATGTATTCATTATCATTTATGGGAAAATGGTTACAGAAAGCTGTCTTTGATCGGAAATATTAACTTAATTTTAAATCTCTCCACTGAGTAAAAACACCTTGTTTTGTCCTATCCATGCGAATGTCACATATATTCATTGTTATTTACCGAATTATGAAACACAATATGAGAAGAATAAAAATCATGTGAAAAACAAAATAGTAGGATTAAAATTATTTGTTTCAATACGGATTCATGATTGGAGTATGATAAAAATTATATGTATAAGAAAATATCACATATAGCCTCATGTATTAAAAAAATATAATAAATGTGAAAAACAAAATAGGTATAGGATAAAAAATAAAAAATAAAATGTGAAAACCAAAATAGGCATCCATGATTGGAATAGGATTAAAATTAGTTGATGTGACAAATAAAATATACAATCATGATTGGAGAATAAAACTTGTTTAATTTTTTTAACAAAATTTTGATGTTATGTAGCCATTATTGTTGTGAATGTATTTTTAGTTTTTGGGATTTGAATGCAACTTGGTTTCTAACTTTAACCAAATTTTAATAATAAAGTAATTGTAAATAATATTCATAAATGAAGTGATCTCAAAATGTGTCTTAAACGTGAATGACATTTTCCATAACCTTTATATAATGTATTCATTATTTCAAAATGCATTTGGAAGTTGAAATCTCTTATTAAACTTTCGCTCCAGTTAAACTATTTGGATCTACTTGGTAATAAGTGTTTACAAATATTTGTGTTAAGTTATAAATAGTGACACATTACCCTCTAATTGGGGTATATAACATTAGTAATGTTATTTTATTTATGTCGGATTAGGTTCATTAGTTGTAATTGTACCTCATAGTCTCCTATATATATCAAGGAGACCTTTTCATTTGAATCATCTTGTATTTGGAAATTTATGCGGTGTATAAGGAGGTTTCCCCCTCGAAAAGGCTTATTATCTCAAATTATCTCTTTGTAAATGAGTTGTGTACTTATTCTCATGTTTTTTTATGCTATTTTAATATTTGATACTTAACATTTGGTATCAAATCTCAAGGTCTTGGAGTTTCGATGTCTCATTTGAGACACATTGGCATTTTCGCTATAGTTTTTTATACGATGTTTAGAAGGAACCCCTTGGAATATATTTAGTAGAAGGATCAAGGTACTTGTGGTTCTAAGTTCAGCTCTAGAGGCCTTATAATTTCGTAGATATAGAATATGTAAGATAGGGTTATCAAATCATCCAGAATTTATTCATCGCGGAATTTTCACTACTATTTTTTTTATGTGATGTTTTAGACCCTGATACTTGGGGGATATTGATAGAAATTATCAAGGTAGTTGTGATAAAACTTTCAGCGTCTGGATCATCCTACTTTTGTAGATACACCCTCTGTAAGATAGGGTATCTGACTAGTCATATTAACTAGTCTCAAACAGGTGTTCCGGGTAAAACAATGATATCTTATTGAGTGAGTATCCAAATTAAGTGAGACCAATTGCATTGGATAGTGGATAATCTTTAGTATTTATGGTGCAAGTTTCAAAATCAAATATCAGATATTGTGTTGTACAAACTCTATACAAGTACGCTCTCCTCGAAGGGACAAAAATCAGCAAGGTATGGGGAAGTTACCATAACTTCCACTTGGCACATCCAATTTTGATCAGACCCATGGAATTGCAAAGAAGACATATCAAAGAACAATAATAAAAAAATGTTTCAGACCTAAAAGGGACAAAAATTTGGATATACAGTAGAAGAAATATTGTCTAGCAAAACCACCTCGAAATCAAGGTTTAAAAGTGATACTTGGCCAACATGCCACCAAATAAGTCTCGAGAAAGTCCTACTTTGACTCTTGACGAAGGTGAAGAAATGTGCAGGTACATAAATTATTTACAAAAGAAGACAATAACAAAATATGAACTACAAGGGATGATGGAATCAATTGAAGTTAAGTTGGAGGAAATAATGGATACTAACATGGATGCTTATAAAAGGGAGATCATGGAAGGAATAAAAAATTTCCTAATAGAGAGGTCACCTGAAAGTGAAAATGTATCCCATTAAATTCATGATGAGGACACAAGGAATATGAATCAAGATTGGAGAAACTCCAACTTTGGGCTGAAGACCAACCACTTTCCTAAGATCGATATGAGGAAGTTTGATGGAAAGGATCCAATTACATCGATACCTCAGATGGAGAAGTTCTTTATCTACATGATGTTTCACATACACAAAAAGCACAAATTGCTTCTTTATATTTAGAACCCAATAAATTTGTGTGGTATCGATGGATTTGTTCTCGCAAATCACTTGTCACTTGGACAATTTTCATGGAAGAAATGATAGCACACTATGAGGATACAAGGAGAAATGCATTCTTTGTCCAATTGATAAATATCAAGTAGAAGGGTTTAATTGCAGAGCATATTGATAACTTCCAAAGATTGAATATAAAGGTAACATATATTCCATATGAGAACCCGATTGATGTATTCATAAGAACTTTAAAGGATAACATTCAACATGAGGTTCACTTTTGGGAACCCAAATCATTAGAGAATGCATTTAGGGTGGCAATAAATGTTGAAAGGAAAAATATTGCTATGGCTACTAGAGGGACCATTGTTAACATCTATAGAGAGAATAATGTTTCTTATTCTAAAAAACTTCAACCTACAAGGTTGAAACCTCAACAATTGGAGGAAAGAAAAGAAAAAGGTTTATTCTTTAATTGTGACAACAAGTAAGGTAAGGTACATAAGTGTGGTGAGAAGAAATTATTCTACATAGATTGTGAAGTGGAAAAAGAACGAGAAAAAGAACCATCTAAAGATGAAAATGTACAAGAGATTTATTTTAAAGAGTTGACTCCCACGATATAATGTAATGCATTAGATGGAATTAGTACTCCTCAAACCCTCAAGATCGAAGGATACATCAAAAAGAAAAATTTAATAGTCCTAATTGATTCAGGTAGTACTCATAATTTCATTCATTATAAATTATCCAAAGCTTTGAATTGCTTTATATATCCAACGCCAAAGTTTCAAGTAATGATTGCAAATGGAGGAACTGTCAATTGCTCAGAAAAATTCTATAAGATCAATCTTACTATGGGGGAATATGTAATGAATCGTCCAATGATTTCTATACTAATGGGTGGTGTTCATGTCGTACTAGGAGTCCAACGGTTATAATCATTGAGAACAATGGATTTTAATTTTCAAGAACTTTTCATGAAATATTCATTGGAA
Organism: Picea sitchensis; assembly: GCA_010110895.2. Classification (NCBI taxonomy): domain Eukaryota; kingdom Viridiplantae; phylum Streptophyta; class Pinopsida; order Pinales; family Pinaceae; genus Picea; species Picea sitchensis. The sequence continues at coordinate 51,358 of SNQJ01S0019722.1, forward strand.
GGAAAATAAATTGAGTTAAAGGGAGTGTAAGTGATCTCGTTGTAGTACATTGTTATATATTTTTCTTATGGATTCGTATGATGTTGATGGATTATGACTTAATGTTATTTGACATATATGTATTGACATATGTTATTGATGAGTTTTCCCTAAGTGTAGAGGAAACTTGATAGATTGTGGGTGTTAATGGCATCAATGGACCGCCTTGGACTCTAGATTGAGTGAGGGAGTGGATTGTATTGGTTTGAGTATTTCATTTATGAACATGTCACATATGATCAATTATAGTATCATTCTGTATATGGATCACCGATAGTGTTTAGTTGTTGGATGCATGTTTACGATTTATTGCTAATATCATTCACATAAGGAGTAAAGGGGCCATGCACATAGACCATATATTTATGGAGAGGTGTGGCAATGTCCCTTTCACAACCTACTAGCACTCTCGTAGTGGCTCGAATTGTAGGTTAGTGATTACTGAGTTTGAGAGGTCCACGATATCATGAGGGAAGAATGAGATAGTCGCTCATGAAGATTTCTAAGGGGCATGCAATAATGTAGGTTCCTTATTCCTTAGAATCCCTTAGTCTCTCATAACGTCTTCCAAATGGAGTGTTGACTCCAAGGGTTGGAAAAGTACCAAAACCAGTCAAAGGCGAGTGACACCCTTGGAGTACAAAGTGTGTTTTGAACGTCGCAAAAATAAAACTTGAGTCAATGAATCTAGGTGGCCTAGAAAACCTTGATTGAATAATTCAACCTTGTAAAATATTTAAGCATTAGTGGCTTTAATTAATTAATTAAGGATTGAAATTATTAATTGTGAATCCCCAAACGAAAGTCCAAGCCTGTTAAAAAATAAAGTTTAAGTTGGTAAGAAGACTAAAACTAAATTATTAACTAAATCAAAATAGGAATGAGATAAATCTATTTAAGAAATTAACAAAAACAAAATAAACCTAAAGATTGATCCAATACACATCTAGAAGTCTAGTTAACACTAGTCTAACTAGAAGAAGATTCATTTTTTAACACAACTCATATTTAGTAAGGCATCAATCTTTAAATGGGAATAAGAGGAATAAAGAGACAACAATGAGTGAATTAAGAAGCGCATTTAGGAAGGGTGAGGGAAATTTACTTTTAATTAAATTATAATATGTAATTACTTTTCAATTTTTGTGAGAGGGTGAAAAGTGTAACCGGGGGAATAATTCTAAATCATTTAATTAAAAAGCGAATTAATTGTGCAAGTGGGGATGTGTCATTGAGAAAATTCTATAAAACAAATGGTTTATATTAGAAATGGAGGAGACTCGTTATGAGAAATGCTATGCTACAAAATTTTGACTGGTTTTACTTGTCAGAGTTGGGATACCCAGCTTGAGAGAGAGTGGTGGCTCTACGTTGCAAGAAAAACTTAGATATGGAGGATTTTTCATTGTGTGCATGACCAAGCTAAGGGGGAAGAAGAGTACCCTTAACATTTGGTCGGAAGGTACAAGTGAAACCTCAACGATCATTGAGCGGAAGAAGGAAGGACCACCATTGTTGAAGCACATATACAACTTCGATACTTCTGCTTTTTATAAGTTTGTTAATATTTAAGTATAATATATAGTCTTTAGAATTTCTCCGAACTTGTATTGTAATTCAAAATCGAATGGATAAGTTCCTTGAAGGTTGCGAAATCTAGTAGGTGGAATTTTGGACTGCCATTTCAGTTTTCAAAATAATTAATTGGAAATTTCTCGTTACCCGACTTTCATGTTTGATACAACATTTGGAATTGTGGTTGATGCCAATGTAAAATATCAATCCGATTTCTGGTCTATTCATTCATTGGAATCGAGGGTGCATCCAAGTTGAATTGTTAGCTTCACGATAAATTCCTTTAGCTTGCCCTGGAAACCAAAATCGTATGTCATGTAAAGAAACTTTTAACGAATTCCACTTACCTTAGATGTTGTAATCTTCACTTGCTGCTGACCAAATCCTATCTGCCAATCCGAGTGGACTCTTCAAGACCCTTCCATCCTTTCAAGGAATTTCTGGTAGTGAATAATGATCATTAAATAAACCTCTTGTTAATCGTTTAAATCAGATAGGAAATTGAGGTTTACTGCCATTATTGATTTATAGAAACATATCGTATCAGTTCATGTTTAGTTGTTACTTTATCAGTTTTGATGGTTCCATCGTGTTCCTTCAGTATCTCCGTAAGGAGGGGTCCATAACGACAGCGGTTCAGTTTTATCCTTGGAACTAATTAATTAATTCAATGCCAGTGTTGGTTGGCTTGCCATCAATTAAATTATTGTCTCGATGAATCGTTTTTTTTCAACCCATTTTTCTTCGTTTTCGTGTGGCTTAATTAATTGAGTTTCGGAATAGTCTTCGTGAGGACTCTCGGGGTTATCCCCGGTTCATTGAACCTGTGTTAATTTATGTTGTCAAGCTAATCTTTATCAGTCAACTACCACCCGAACTATGTAGTTTTGTACTCACTGTGTGATGGTCGAATTTCTCTGTAAAAGAAATTCGTGGAGGCTCTCTAAAGATAGATGGAATCCCAAGTTTACTCTGTTGATGGGAGCTGTGTGCGTTGGCATGGTTAGGTGTATCAGTTGTTGGGCCTTGAGAGGATACTGTATCCTTATGGTACAACGATTCGCTAGCGATGTACTCGCTCTTTTTGCATGCGATTGCCACATTCCCGTCCCTATCATCTACCTGACCCACTCCTGGCACTAGCTGCGTGGGATCGAGTCTGTTTTTTTGACGTGCTAACTTCCCCCAAACAAATCCATTCATTCTCAGGTTTTTAAGATGGCCCATCCCTAGTGATTGCATGCTTGTCTTTCCACTTGTTCTTGTGTGATAGCATGCGCTTGATATTGGTAAGTGGGTTGGGTTGTTTGTGGGATGAGATCAACATCGATATGTTTAGAAGGAACTTCCTGTGCTCATGGCCTCATGCTTTGCATTGGACTGCATGAAATCTTCTTTGTCATATTATTTAATAATATATATTAAACACACAGTGTGCCACGACAATGTCATCGTTTTATTGAAAATCTTTCTCAATTTTTAGATTAGGTTGAATTTGGTAATCCTCACGCTCACATATGATAGAATTATGGTAGTACCTTAATTATATAGAGATTTGATAGCATTAAATACTAGAAATACCCTTATCCTAGACATTCTCTGCATAGGTTGTGCTTAGTGATTGAATTGTGATTTTCATCGTGAATGTTATAATCTATGATGGATAGTAATTGTTATCAAAAACTAGGTAGATGGCTTCCATTTTATCATGTGTCGATTGGGTAAATGGGATATTTTACTTTTAAATATTTTCTTACAATTCAAGAGTCTAACTTATCATTAGGGCTTAGAATCCCTACACATCATTAAGGTGGTGACCTTCCTTAAATTCTCTTAGATTGAAATTCTCTTAGATTGATATGCAAACACCTTAAATCCCTATTTTCCTTCTTATGAATGATATTATTAAAGTTTTAAAGGATTTTCAAGTAGTATTGAATTCTTAAAGCATTGCTTAAGGAGATTTGACTTCCTTATGGTTTCTTAAGAGGATTATGGATTCCCCTTACATATATTAAAGTTTGGATAGCATAATCATGTATGGGATAGATGATAATAATGCCTTCGAAGGGAGACTAGTTATATCCTATATTGAAAAGATTTATTTATAATAAGTAAACCCTTTATTAATATAATCATCAGATATAAAATATTTATAGGGATATAAGCCCAAGTCTCTAGTTATCGATCTTGTTAATTAGAATTTTAGGATCTTGAGTTTTCGTGGGTAAGAAAATTAATGTGAGTATATTTTGTCGATATACTAGAATTGGTCCATGAGTTTTCTTTGGTGCGAATGAATAGTGCACAACGTCTTTGGTCGAAGCCTTGGTGCACAAGGGGATTCATTTGCTCCAACTCCAAAGCCATCTAGGGTGAATGTCTAGCTTTGTTTTGCAATGAGCTATGCTCGAGGCGGTGACCCGCCACCTCCCCCTCCACCCTCAGGTGATGAAGAAGCATTTAGAAGATTAGTAAATGCTCAAGGGAAGAAGAAAGTAGGAGAATCTATGCCAAAATTTGTTATAAAGGTAGAAGATGTTTCAGTTATCGATTTACCCCCAGACCTACCCATGAGTGTGGTCGTCTCTTTAGCAGACCGAGATTTCGTCAGACAGTTCATAGGGTTTTGTTCCTCTCCTCGAACAACTCATAACTAGATTCAGAAAAATTGGAGACCATTGATCTCAAATAGTGTCACCTCATATGAATTCGAAAGAGTCTTCTTCTTGTTTGAATTCATCTCTATAGAGGATAGATACTTGATTTTTAAGAGTGGAACTTACCTCATGGGACCACAAGGGATCTACTTAAATCGTTGGACCTGTGATTTCGACCCTGTAGTGGATGCCCCAAAGGTAGTTCCGGTTTGGGTACGCCTACCCAACCTGTTGATCCATTGTTGGAACCCTTCCTTCCTGCAAGCTATATGTAACAACATTGGAAGATTTATTGACAAAGATGATCCAAAAAGTCAGTATTCTTGCGGTTGGATCTATGTAGAAGTCGACCTGGAAGTTGTTCTTCCTGAATCAATCAAGTTAATTGTAAGGGAATAACAACATTATAAAAAAATTGAGTACATGGAATTTTTTTTTACGTGCCACAACTTCCATGGATATCGGCATTTCCAAAAGCATTGCCCAAAAACCTAGGTTTTACAAAAAGAGAAATATTTAGGAGAAGGATGGCAGCAAGCAAAAAGTCCCAAGGCAAACCCCAACCCTAATTCCAAAAAGGAAAGGAAAAACCAAAAAGGTCAAAGCAATATGGAAAACAACTTTATGGTGCTTGGGGATCAAGAGAATGAATTACCTCTCACTGCAAATATAGCAGGAAAGAAAAACAATCCATAAGCGGAAATCCATGCTAACAAGGAATCACCTCCTCCTTTAGAACAAGGAAAAATCCCTGAAACCCAGCTATTAGGGATAGAGGAAGAGACATTGGAAGAAGTTGAGGGTGAAGAAGATACTCTATTATCTCATAGCTCCTCGAAACCGACTACTAGAGGAAGGAAAATGGTAAAAGTAAAAAGAGAAAGGGAGACATACAAAGGCAAATTATAAGGATCTCAACAAACTCTGGAAACAATAATAAATTCCAGAAGCATAAGGAATTAAGGGAAACCCTCTTATAGGAAGCTTTCAAATCCAAAAAGAAAGTAATGTAGATAGTCTTCTGGAACTGTAAGGGTTTAGGTAGCCAAAGAAGAAAATAAGTAATGAAATATCTACTCTGAATCTCAAACCCAGATATTCTACTTGTCTAAGAGACTAAATTGGAGCAATCTGAATTTCTCCAAACCAGTGCAACCTTTTGAAACAAAGGAGAAGGTGTAGAGGCCAACGCTAGAGGAGCCTCCAGAGGAATTGGATCCCTACTGAACTCCTCCACTTTTGAATTATTGAATACTGAGCATTGTACCCATTGGATTCTCACCAATATGCTTCATAAGGAATCAAGTATCCAGGTTTTTTTATTCAATATTTATGTTTCTGTTCTTCCCTCTGAAAAAAAAAATATGTTGGAGTATTTTGAGAGAGTTTCATAACAGCCATCAATTGGAGAAAATTATTCTTGTCAGGGATCTTAATGTCACTTTATTCCTTGGAGAAAAAAATGGGGGTCCATCGTAAGAGACCATTTTAGAGAATGGGTTGAAGACATCAGTCTTGAATGGGATCCGGAAGATATAAAACCCCCTAGAGGAATTTACACTTGGTCTAATAAAATAATTGGCCCAGACCACATAAAAGAAAGGTTGGACAAATTATCGGTCCAAATATCCTTCCTCTTTTTAGGCCTCAACATTGTTTCTAAGATCCTTCCCTTCAATACCTCCGATCATAAGATAATATTTCTAGAATTCACCAAAGACTCTTCTCTGGGTCCAATCCCTTTTCGATTAATCCCTTCATGGATTCATCATGAGGAATTTCGTGACCTGGTCACTCAAGTATGGCAGATACTAGTCTCAGATTCTCATTTTTTTTGTGGGAAGAAAAACTCTAAAGATTGAAGCGAGCTCTCAAAATCTGGGCAAAGTCCTTGAAATCCCCTTCATCCCAAAGAGTGGAATCCCAACAACATCTCCAATCTCATCAACTAAATACGTGTTACGAGGGAAAAACTCTCTATGGCTAGGGTAAACCAAAACATATGGAAATGACTACGGAAATCAACTCTATCCCAAAAATGTGTTATATAAACCAATATGCAAGCGAGATAAGAAAGAGGCCTACCTCATCCAGATGTTGGATGAAGTCCATTGTTGAGAACTTTGACCCAAAGCTATATACCTGCAACTAGTTCTCAAAAACCAAGCAAAGCAAGCATATTGTAATAATATAAAAAGTTAGCACATTAGATAGTATAATCCATTAATATACATAACAAATACGCCCATGGATAATAACTCATATATTTTCAATATATCAATTGGACAAGAAAGGAGTATTTCTATTAATCAATGATTAACAGAAGTGAAAATAATATAGAATTCCTTCTCGGCATGATTCGGAACTCAGAAACTAAGTTCCTTCCAGCTGGGCCTCCACCACTTCAATCCTCTGCCAAAGGAAAGCTCATAGAAGAGAGACAATAAGGTTCTCAATCAATAAGGGAAGATCTTGGGGGATGAACACTATGTTCAGACTTAAAGGAAAAAGGGATGCAGACTCAATATGAAGTAGATAATTTCTCCATAGTAACTTTTCTCTCAAAGTTGAATTCTTTCTCCTCTTTTCCATAGCTCGGAATTGTCCCATTTATACCCTTCAAATGGAACTGAAGGGCCAAGTCACAACATTTCTAGTATATGGAAGGCCAAGGATCATAGATCTCCTATCATGACATGGAAACCTGACATTAATTTTCATTTTTTGTCACAAGTCCCAATGTACGCAAGATGTAGTGGTACAACCTATGTATGCGCATGTTGTACAATACAGAAGGTGCGTACATGTGGAAAAATTTGTATTTTTAGCTCTGGACTTTACAAACAGGTATGGTAAGTCTTCATGGAAAAATTGAAACATGCCTTCTATGCAAGACTGCGTAAGGTGAGGAAAATATTTCTATAACAGATACCCTCTAATGTCTCAGGTTAGAGGAGTATCTGCGATGGCCGAAATAAATTAAAAACAACCCAAAAAAAGAGTGATGGGGAACCAGCTGGAAGAACTAGTTTCTCATTACATTCTACATTGACTTTGCATACATGGATTCCAATAAAATTACACTACATATCCATGTGAAAATAACAAACAACTATCCATGGCCATGAATAGGAAAATACAAATGCGGTTGCATGCTAAAAGTTGTTATAGTCATGAAAAAGGCCCGGTAGAACCAATCTCAAAACCAATCTAAAAATATTTGTATAAAATGGAGTACAATATGATCTCCCATGTTCACTGAATTCATATAGGTATTGGTCCAATGAAAAAGAAGCAACAACTCAGGAAAGTTGTTGCCACATAGTGATGTCTTCAAGTATTCTACACAATATGCCAAGGGTGCAAGTCTGCATCATGTGAATAAAGGAGTTGAGGTTGAACACAATGAGACATCGTTTGATTAACGATCATTGAAGTATACCTTTAACAAATGAAAGACATCCTATATATAATCAAAGTAGGTATCAAGGCACCGAGTACATTCTTACAAGTGTGAATAAAGGATTTGGTGATGAACACCTGAAGAAACCATCATTCATGAGACATCGATGTATTCCCAACTATCGATGGTGAGAGAACCTGCCACTAATGACTACAAGCTTCAAGATACTCATAAGACTCTAGGTCATGTTTCCAGAATAGATGATATGAAGTATATGGAAGGAGACCTGTTGAAACGAGAGCATTAAGGCATATCTCATCAATCAACACAAAGTACAAATTATGAGCTTCATGATTTGGTGGAAATAAGATGAATAATATTTTCATGAACCAACGAGCCTATGTGTCTTTCGCATGTGCCAAGTGCAAGTGCTACATGAAAAATACCCTCTGAATAGAAGTCAATGATTAAAACTATTGACAAAGGAGAGGAAACCACCAATAAGGCTAATGGCATCCAAGACATTACACAAATCCCAATGTGTTAATATATGTCTTGTTGTTGAACACAAGGGAAACCACCCAGTCAATGACTAATGACGAAACTAGAGGGCGCGTATACCCAACCATATACACGATTGTAAGTGAAGAAGATCGCATACAAGCACACAATCAATGATTTATAAGGTTGCTAACTCAAATGTTCACTTTCCTCTAGCAGGATGGTTCTTGAATGGAAGGAAAGAGAGCACGAGGAGGTCAATGTTGTTGTGGATTGAGATCCGGGGACCCAAATGGCTTTGAAGAGATGTGGCTTATACAAATTTTGGGCACTCAAAGGGATGAGGGGCCATGGGAGGTTTCTTGAGATGCTTGTGATTTATTGGGACCATGAGAGTGAAAGATTCAACCTCAATGGGAAACCATTGAGGATTGAAGTAGAGAATATCAACTTTTTGACTGGATTATGACGCCAGGGAGAGGTTGTAAACCTAAAATCATGGGGAGCAGGGAGTGAAATGAAAATACAAGAGTACATAGATGCCTACTGTGTAGAAGGGACTCCAAAGGTCAGGAGTAAACTCCCTCTCCAGGCGATAAACAATCTCAGCCTGGAAATTGTTATCCTCATGTTGACTAGGATCACAGGTTTGGCCTCATTGCACCAGGCATCGAGGTCGCTCATGTTATATGCAGTATAGTGATTGAGAACCACAATATATGACTAGTGTACCTCATTACTAGAAAATATGAAGAGCCAGTTGACAAAGTACAAACATGGGAGTAAGAATAATTTTGGGTTTGCCTCTATCTTATGGAGTTTTTTCTTCCAGCGGGTTCCAAGTTTGGGACCTAGAGTCGATATTCTTCCGAGAGGACTTTGTGATCCATACATGGCATAGTGGACTGAGGTAATGAGATGGCAGAGGGGAGGTAGGGTTCCCACACCCTACAATGATGATTTCTTCTACTGGTGGCAACAACATGTTGTTTCCCTAGACAACTATCCCTATGCAGGGATCGACTTCAAAGGAGATCCATACATGCCACTCCCACCCGGGACCACCTATGGGGACACAGGTATGTCAAATGTTTTTAAATATTTCATTTTTTTGTATTTTTGTATAGTAGAACAAAAATATTTTTGGATGATGCTTAAGTACTAACTAGACACTTGTGTAACGCAGGCATGGGTTCACAACGGTCAGAAGGGTTTCCTGTACATCGATGGAGGAACCAGGGAGACGAGGCGGTGGGAGGAGAAGCTAAGAGAGTCGTACAAAAAGTTAGGGGAAACCTATCACATTTGACTCATAGGATTCCCATGGTTCAGGTAGAGGATATTCCCGAAGCAATGTTGTGGCAAGTGGTTGTTATGCCCAGATCTTGGGTACGACTCTTTCGGCGTCTCTCAAATGTCATTGTTTGTTACCATGACACACATTGCATGCCACAGGCATAGATATCATGGATATTGTAGTACCGGTTGTATATGTGTATTGAGGGTATTAGCCCCAATTTTCTACTATAAACACCATACTTTTTGAAATATATATAAAACTGGGATATTCGTCCTTACTTATATTTACAACGTGTACATTGATGAGATAGTTTTATTTTCTTTATTTATGTGATAAATGACAATCTAAAACAAAATTAGCATAAGCATCAGATACATGATTAGAAATCCTAGGAATGTGATAATAAGTAATAAAATACAACTATCATTCTAAAATACGTACCTGTAGGAATCGTCGAAGTAAAGTAGGATGACACATGCAGTAACGTTCGTTCAACTGACATACTACTAACTAGGAATCCAGGAGAACCTCTAAAGAGTGAATACCATGTGAGATAGCATTGCGCAAAATTTCTATAGCGACGCTATATTCAGCTACATTATTCATGGATGGCACTAGGCATACGCCACCTGAAGACACCAGTAGACCCTCGGGTGAGAAAACCAACCAAGTTGTAGAAGCCAAGTTCCATGTATGACAAATGCCTCCGTCTGCAAATCCTAGGTAGACCAAATACTTTGTTGACATCTTCCAACCAAGCGAAAACTTGATAAGAAAGACGAAGACGAAAAGAAAGGGAAAATATATATACACTAAATTACATTAGTATACAAAGAGTTTTTCCCAATCTTGGGGCTCTAGTGTAATATATTTTCAATTCGATCCCATTCCTCGGCTCAGCCAACATATTGCCTTCATAATCTTCTAAATCATAGGCTCCTTTTTCTAAGACACGTCACACGATATAAGTACCGTGCCACATGGGTTTAAACTTTCCTTCCCCTAGTAGCTCTTTGTCTTGATCATACAAGAGGACAAAGTCACCCTCAACATACAATTGAGGACATACAGACTTATCGTACTAGACCTTAACACTTCTTTTTTTCACCTTGATAGTCGTAGAGGCGTATCGACGCTGCTCATCAAGATTGTCTAGGTATACAAGGCATCGATATAGATCGGAAGTGTCAGGTAAGAGAGAAACCTCCAACTTGAGAGAAGGAATTTCGCATTCAATAGGTAAAATCGACTCCACATTGTGTAATAACTAGAAAGGGGAAATTCCGGTGGCAGTATTGACCGAGGTTTGGTATGCCTAGAGTGCGGGATATAGCATAATGCGCCAGTCGGACTTACTTTGGATGACAGTTTTTTTCAAAATGTTCTTGAGAGACTTGTTGACAGACTCCATACCAGGGGTCAGACGGAAAGACAAGAAAAAAGTTTTCTTCTGTAAATGAATCAACATGGATAACATCCTCAACTAATTATGGGAAGTCAGATATTAACTCTTCGAATACTAGTGATTTCTTGGATTTCACAGAGGCAAAATCAAGAACGAATTCTTGTAAAATGAAAATATAGTTATTATATTTTCCCCCTATGATAAGTCTCGTAAGGACGTATTGAAATGGATTGACATTGGAAACCAAAGTAGTCTTTCAAATCAATATATAATGATGTAAAAGTTGGACTACGTGAACGACAGCCAAAGCTAGATTTTCAATGTGAGAGTAATTAATCTTAGGACCGACTAAATTTATACTAAGATAGTTGTTGGCCCTTGGTTATGGAAGCAAGTGAATATCAAGGAAGAAAAAGGAGAATGTGAACTTCGCAGAATACAAAATGACTGTTATTGGGTCGAAGTGAACAAAACAACATAAAATAAAGAGAGAAGTAAGCCATTGAATGAGGAGATAGGGGATGATATATAAGCAAGAGAGAAGGATCATGGACAACTCAGCAAGAGGGAAAATCCACCATTAGATTCTTTGGAGCATTGGGAGAGAAGGAAGGAAAGGCATGATTCTTTGACCTAGTGTTTTAGACACCTAGGGTTTTGGTATATAGGGTTTTGGACACCTAGGTTTCAGCCTAAGGATGTCGGTGAGCTATTGTAATGTATAAATATAGGTCAAGAAGACATGGGTTGGGTTGGTGTTAAGATTTCTATTATTTTTATTGATCGATCTAGTTGTTGTTTTGAGAGACTATTGTTGTGAGAAAAAGAAGTGATGAAGGTGAGAGCCTTCTGGTATTGTAAGATCTTCAGTTGGGTGTGAAGATCAACCCTGTAGCTGGGTGCGCAGGGAGGGGAGAGAAAGAGAGGAGAAGAAAGAAGATATGCTAGCTAAGAGCACATACAAGAACTGTATGCTTTACCTTAATATATTATAGCATATTTTTGTGGATGTATCCCTAGAGAGTGGGTAAACAATGTACATCTTGTGTTGTGTGTGATTGGTATTTTATCTATGTCATTGATATACTGTGATTGCATTACTGTTTTAGATCTGATAAGTAGATGTGAAGAATATATATAAGATGATAAGTGATATATGAATGCTATGTTGTTCTTTTGTTAAATCCACTTGATCTTCCCTTTGGTTGTAGACATCTATGTCCTACAACCCCCTCATAACTCCTTCGGGTGAGACTGCATCTACTTCATAGGTGTTGCTGAAAGGGCCAGTAGCTAGGGCTTGTTGGTGCACTCTTGGAGCTGAACCCTGGGTTTACCCCTATGCCAAGAAATGGTTCCATTGCCGGGATAGGAATCTTCTTGAGGGAATGTCAAGGTGGTTTCCATTGAATACAGAGACTAAAAAGTGGATAGAGGATCAAGAAAAGGACTTCGTTGAAGCCTAGAACAAGAACTGTAATCTTAGTTCAGAGGATTGGTTGGATAAATATATATTTACTGATGTACACAAAATTTTCTTTGGGGGAATCCATCAAGAGATGTATGAGTGGCTAGATAGATTAGCAGATACCCAATTTGAGATCCGTTCTATACCTCTTGTGCTTTGGACATTAGAGCTGATCAAGAAGGTCAAAAGAGTTGATAACGCCATATCACAAGTAGTAGATCACCGGTTTGATAGCACCATTGGAGGGTACGTCACAGAGTTTGTTGTTGATAGAATAGAATCATATAGCCAAGCTAAGAGATACTTCTTCAAGGCACCCAGAAGGAAAAGTTTACAATTCCTGAAGTTGAGACTCAAGATGCTATTGCATGAGAATAACATCTTGAAGATACAATAGATTGGTCGGATATAGAAAGGATAATGTTCAATAATTTAGATAGTGACAGTGACACAAAATCTAGACATATGCCTAGTGGGAGAGTGTTCAGAGAATTTCACCTTGCGACCATGTTTAAGTAGAACTATGGGGAGGAGGGTTTCTAGTGGAGAAGAGGGAGATCTGGCAGATGAGGAGAATTCAAAACCTACTGGGACAGAGGAAGGGAAATCCAAAGAGCTTCACCGAGGAGAACCTGAAACCTCAGAAACTACGCAGAACATCGAAGTAAGTATTATTATCCCTCATGTTGATTTAATAGCATTAAGAAATCAAAGTAATCCCAGCCACCAGAGTGTCCAGAGTATTGTCAATAGTAGTCCACCACATATTCAGTCAGGGACCCTAGTAAGATCTATGGAAGATGGGATGAGGCTTCTTATATTTAGGGGAGATGGATCTGAAGATCTAAATCAACACTGGTTCCTATGTGAAGTCGTATGGAATATTAAAAATGTCACTGACGAAGCTGTCAAAAGAACCTAGTTTAGTACCACTCTGAGTGATCGCACACGGAGCTGGTACGTGAAGCTTGTTCAAGGACTTGCGCAACTTAAGCCATATAATTAGATTAAGAATGCGCTAATTTCAGAGTTCAAGAAATCAGAATCACAATGTATTATAGATATGAAATAGATCAAACAAAAGGTGGCCAAACCTGTTTAGGAATTTGATCAAAGATTCAAAGCCTTAAGAGGTCGATTGACTTTTCAGATCCCAGACAAGCATGACAAAGAATGGTTCATTCCTGCCGTATTACCACACATTAGAGTTCCCTTAATGAAACATAATATTTATTCACATTATGAGGCGATGGATATCGTCATGAATATAGAATCAACACCTATAGGAGAATCCATCTCACGTATGAGTCAACTAACTAGTTTGTCTTTGCAGGTCGAAGATATGAAGAAATTAAAGGGAAAATATAAAAGAGAAGACATTTGGTGTGACATATGCATATCAGAAGGCCATGACAAGGAACATTGTCCCCTATTCAATGAATACTTGATTATGGAGCTACAATCCCTTTGAATCAAGTCACATTACCTTAGTGCGAGGTATGCAGAGACAGACATCATCCTGGTGAGTGATACTACATGCAAAAGTATGTCCAGTCACCTACAAATTTGTATTGTACATTCTGTAAGTCTGTAGCACACGATGATAGGGATTGTAGTGCTTACGATTTCATGCATGAAATGTTGAGATACATATATAATATTCAAGGTGAAGCACAACAAGAAGGAAACACTATGCAATATAACTCTCCTGGGAGAGGAAAATTTTATCCTCACGATGGATTCAAAGGAAGAGGACGAGGAGGAGGAATGGATTGAAGCTGAGGAAAGATCATCTGTTATGACTATGCACAACCAAGACACCTTGCAAGGGATTTCCAGAACCCTTGTACTACTTGCATCTATTGCAGCTCGTTTGACCATGCTATAGAAGATTTTCGTGTTATGCTAGCTAAGATTCAAGAAAGACGAGGACCTTAGTAGAACCTGCAAGTGAAAATGATATATGCTGAACCTCGCGAAGAATACCCTAGATTCGTTGTTATAACCAGAGGAGGCGTTGTTATAGGAGATGATAGAATTACCCAAGGGAAGACTACAAAAGATTCAAGAATCAGGAAAGCTACATAGAAGACACAAATGTTTAATGCAAAGAAAGAAAGACAAATATTTGAGGAAGCCAGAAAAGAATTCAGAGGAGACCAAGGATCTTCATCAAAGACAAGAGTGAAAGTGAGAGAATATGGAATGCCTCTGGAATTTGATCAGTCTGCTTCACCAATAGAAGGAAAAGAGGTAAGCAAGCTCATGGAATTTTTATATACTTTTATTAAGTTGATTCTAGATGAAAGCTTTGTACAAGAGTTACAAAATTTAATCACACAATATGAGCTACGAAAGATATACCCCTTACTAAATAGGGAAGTACACCAAATTGGTAAGAAGAGAAGGAAAAATAAGGAATTACATTTGAATGCTCAAATAGGAGAGTATGAGATAGATTATGTAGTCCTCGACTTAGCGTCAGAGGTTAATGTCATGATGAAGAAAACCTGGGCACTGATGGGAAAATCGAAGTTGATCTATTCCCATATCAGGCTTAGGGTGGCCAATCAACAAGTTGTAGGCCTTTTTATAGATTAGAGCATGTCCCTGTGACATTGATGGAGTAAGAACATTTGAAGATTTTGAGGTAATTGAAATAGTTGATGATAGTTGTCCTTACCCTACGCTGTTAGGAATTGATTGGGCTTTCAATAATTCCACTATGGTTGATTTAAAGAAAATACATATGGCTTTTGAAAGATATGTCCTTAGGGTCATTGTACCTTTGGATCCAGATGAAGATCAGTGATATACAGAACCTATCAGAGAAGAAGACCACGCACATGCACTAGAAAATATATATAAGCTAACAACTAGACAACAACATTACATTAATCCTACAACCAATGGGAACCTAAGCTGGCGAAGTGCTAGTACATGTTCATCAGACTCAGAAGAAGCATTGGAGAATTGGAAAAATAAGATGTATGAAGTATCTACAAGAATATGTGCTAGATTAACCAAAGAAGTTTGTTGGATTGGAATAATAGTAAGCAACTTACCCACCTTTGATGATCTGAATCCTTTAGAAACATTCTTGTCATGCTTTGAAGAAAGTGTACCAATACAAAAGAGATTATTGGAAATGGATGAAGTCTTTAAAGCCACACTAGAAAGATAGTGGGGGGTGCACAAAAGTAACATTACAGATTGGGTACAGTGTCGTACCTTGATGATAGTGTGGCTCTCAGCACAAGTAGAAGGCTCCAAAGTTCAGTACACAGGTCAAATATGTCCAAAGGACCATGTGTGGAGGTGTGAGGAAGCCTAGAGAAACATTCCTCAACAACAATGGGTGCACAAATTCATTAACACACTGGACACGAAGCCTATCAACTGGTACCTCCAAGCAGAGTTGCACCTCATCACCACAGATTGGAAGGGTATGACTCAGAATTTTGTAACTAACTTCTTCTTTGAAAGTCAATATCCCTCAGCAGATCAAGAATTATATATTGTGAGACATAAAGTATTTGAGGAGGCATATAGCCTTCCTTTCGAACAAGAAGAGGACGAATGGACTGCGCCTCTCTAGAAATTGCAAGGTTGTTACAACATCAATGCTGATGAAGACGATGATCCTAGGAGGGTGAGCATAATGAAAACCTAAGGTTAGATAGATCATGTGGAAGGACCAAGAGTTGAGATGTCATTCATTGGACAACCAATCAAGATTAATAAAGTCAATATTGGAACACAATAGACACCAAAGTTTGAAAATTTTGGAGATTACTGGAATGCTGCCACCATTGACAAAATTACAGAGTTACTGCATGAATATCAGGACTTGTTTCCAAACAAGTTCACTGATATGAAGGAAATTAAAGGGCCTATGGGAGAGATGAGGATTATTTTAAATCCAGATGCAAGACTAGTTAAACATATACCTTACATATTGAACCCTAAATATAAGGGAAAAGTGAAGATTGAGCTTGACATAATGTTGGAAGTAGGAATCATAGAACCTGTCAAAGAGTCAGAGTGGATTAGCCCTATGGTGGTACAAGACAAGAGGAAGGGATAAATTAGGATATGCATAGATATCAGGAAGCTGAATGATGCTTATTTTCATGACCCCTTCCCTACACCATTCACTGACGAAGTATTAGATAATGTGGGAGGCCAGGAAGTATACTCTTTTACAGATGGATTTTCAGGATACCATTAGATCCAGATTGCCAAGGAAGATTTCCATAAGACCACATTTGCAACAGAATGGGGATCCTACCAATACACAGTAATGCCATTCGGATTGAAGAATGCCCCAACCATGTTTTCCATGGTGGTGGTCGAAGCATTCAAGGAATTTTTGCATAAATGTTTATAATCATATGTTAATGATTGGATTATTTTTAGCTTATTGAAGAATCATATTGAATGTCTAAAGCTAATGTTGCATAAATGCAGGGAGTGCCAAATTGCCTTGGACCTGAAGAAATGCATTTTCTTTTCACCATTTGGAGTTCTATTAGGACATATTGTATGTAAGCAAGGATTGATGGTAGATCCATCCAAGATCGCCATTATAGTTGGTCTACCCTCTCCTACTTCAGTTAAAAAACTACGCAGTACGTTGGGACACACAAGCTACTACGGGAAGTTCATTAAGGACTATGCTCAGATTACAATGCCCATGGATAAGTTGTTGAAGAAGGATTGTCAGTTTAGTTGGACAGAAGAATCCCAACAAAGCTTCGACACACTAAAATAGAAAATGGTTACTGCGCCCATTCTGGTTTTCCCATATTAGACCAAGGAGTTTCACATGGATGTCAATCGGTATTCCATTGCTTTAGGAGATGTGTTAGCACAACCAGGAACATGAGATATTGATCACCCGTTATCCTTTTCTAGCAGGAAGATATCAACTATTGAAATTAATTACACCACCACTGAGCAAGAAGGGTTGGCCATGGTATACGTGGTGTAGAAGTTCTGCCACTACTTGTTGGGAGGACACCTTAAAATGTTTAATGACCACTCCACGCTGAAATACCTATTCAACATGCCAGTGTTGGGGGGAAGGATATGGAGATGGATTATGTTGTTTCAAGAATATGATTTTGAGATCATAGTAAAGCCAGGGAGAATGAACAAAGGCTCTGACCACTTGTCAAGGTTGGAACATGGTGAAGAGTCAACCAGTTTGGAGGATACACTGTCAGATGCACAACTATTGGCCATTAGAAATATCGATGACCACTTCACAGAGATAGTCTAGTTCCTATCAACAGGAATGGTAGCTAGCAAGTACACAATTCCTAAGAAGAAACAACTAGTAGTGCACGCTACAAACTTCTCACTTATAGCCGAACATATATACAAGATGGGACCTGACGAGATACTAAGAAGATGTTTTATGGAGGCAGAACGACCACTGATCCTTGCAAAATCTCATGAAGGCATCAGAGGAGGACATTATGCAGGAAAAGAAATTGTGCAGAAGGTTCTGAGAGCTAACCTTGGGTGGCCTACCTTACAGAGAGATGATAAAGGCTATTCCAAAGCCTACGATGTATGCCAAAGAGTTGGGAAACCTTCCAAAATAGATGAAATTCCATTAGCACCACAACTAACCCTACAAGCATTCAAAAAGTGGGTCATTGACTTTGTTGGAACTATAAACCCACCAGGAAAGCGCACAGGAGCAAGGTACATAATTACAACAACAAAATACTTGATGAGATGGGCCAAAGCAAGAATAGTTAAGGACTGTAATGCAACTACATCTGCGCACTTCATATTTGATGTCATCATAACCAGGTTTGGATGCCCAAAGATCCTTATGAGTGACCAAGGAACACATTTCATCAATAAGACAGTTGAATCCCTGACTAAATAATTTGTAGTCCACCATCAGAAGAGTACGCCTTATCATCCACAAGCAAGTGGGACAGTTGAAGAATTCAACAAGATTTTGGAAACAAAACTAACCAAAATTTGCAGTGTGAATAGGGATGATTGGGATCTAAGAGTACCAAAAATATTATGGGCCTATAGAACCACTTGAAAGAAGATGACAATGCAGACCCCCTTCAAATTGGTTTATGGTCTCGAAGTTGTTGTTCCAATGGAACATCTAGTACCAAGCCTAAGAATTGTTTCCTTTATAGATATGGATGAACATGGCATTGTTTGAGAGAGGCTTGCATAGTTGGTTGAACTAGAGGAAGCTATATTCATTGTAGGATTCCATCAACAGGTTCAAAAGGAAAAAGAGAACGCCTACCATGACAGGCACATCAAGAAGAAGGCATTCAAGAAAGGTGATCTAGTCTTGATATATGATAGTAAGTTCATCAAACATACTAGGAAATTTAGAACGCATTGGCTAGGGCCATATGAGATCACTTATGTTAGAGAGGGAGGAGTTGTGCAATTGAAGACTTTGAATGGGGAGTGGAAGGAAGGATTAGTGAATGGGAGCTGGTTGAAATTGTACTATGACAACCAGCTTCTTTGCAGTTCTTAGTAAAAGCATGAAGAAAAGAGTCTAGGTACCAGGTGCAATTAAAACTTGGTACCAGACATAGAAAAGACATTCTGCACAAGGGAAAAAGAGGAGGCATCGAGAATAAAGTAGAGGTTGTACTGTGTAGTCTGGAGTCGAAGTAAAACAAGAAGCTCTGATCTAAAGTGCCTCAGGACGAGTCACAGGTGAGTGTTGGGGGCCTATTGGCCCTTGGTTATGGAAGAAAGTGAATACCAAGTATGAAAAAGGAGAATGCAAACTTTGTAGAATACACAGTGATTGTTACTAGGTCGAAGTGAGAAAAAGAGCAGAAAATACAGAGCGAAGTAAGTCATTGAACGAGGATATTGGGGATGAAAAATAAGAAAGAAAGAAGGATCATGGACAACTCAGCAAGCGATAAAATCCACCATTAGATTCTTAGGATCATCGTGTGATAAGGAAGGAAAGACAGGCTAGTGAAACCCTGAAAACTCGGGTCAATTTGACCTAGGGTTTTGGACACCTAGGTTTCAGCCTAAGGACGCTGGTGAGCTATTGTAATGTATAAATATAGGTCAAGAAGACCTGGGTTGGGTTGGTGTCAAGATTGTCATTGTTGTTATTGATTGATCTAGTTGTTGTTGTGAGAGACTGTTGTTGTGAGAGAGAGAAGTGTTGAAGGTGAGAGCCTTCTAGTATTGTAAGATCTTCAACTAGGTGCAAAGATCAACCATGCAGCTAGGTGCACAGGGAGGGGAGAGAAAGAGAGGAGAAGAAAGAAGATCTTCTAGATAAGAGCGTAGACAAGAACTGTATGCTTTA
The DNA here is from genome assembly GCA_010110895.2 of Picea sitchensis. Classification (NCBI taxonomy): domain Eukaryota; kingdom Viridiplantae; phylum Streptophyta; class Pinopsida; order Pinales; family Pinaceae; genus Picea; species Picea sitchensis. Next base: position 71,048 of record SNQJ01S0019722.1, read on the forward strand.
CCTTAATATATTATAGCACAATTATGTGGACGTAGCCCTAGAGAGAGCGTGAACCACGTATATCTTTTGTTTTGTGTGATTGGTATTTTATCTCTGTCATTGATATACTGTGATTGCATTACTATTTTAGATTTGATAACTAGATGTACAGAATATATCTAAGATGATAAGTGATATATGAATGCTTCGTTGTTCTTGTGTTAAATCCACTTGATCTTCCCTTTGGTTGTAGACATCTCTATCCTACAACACCCTCATAACTGCTTAAGGTGAGACTGCATCTGCTTCGCAGGTGTTGCCGAAAGGGCCAGTAGTTAGGGCTTTTTGGTGTGCTATTGGAGATGAACCCTGTGTCTACCCCTATGCCAACAATAGTAGATGACGTGCTCACAGAGCTCATCATCCTCCTAAACCAAAACCATACCAATCGTCTTCTCAGATGCGACGATATAGAGAAAGTAATTTGTAATGTAGTTAGGAGACATCAACAAAGGTGTCAATACCATGGATTTATTCAAAGCATTGAAGGACTCCTGGGCTCGCTCATCCCAGATAAAATGGGTTTCCTTCTTCAAAATACACATGAAACCCTTAGTGACATTGGCATAATTCACTATAAACCGACATGGAAAGTTAGCTTTCCCCTGTAAACCTTGAAGTTGTCTAATAGTGCATGGGGGAGGAAATCAAAGTATTGCATCAACCTTTAATGGATCTACCATGATCCCACTCTCTGAAACTAGAAAACCCAAAAGATGACCAGACCTAACGAAAAACATGCACTTGTGAGGGTTCAACTGGATTCTATAGTAACAACATATTTCAAAAACCAGCCGAAGATGTGTAGAGTGATTCTCTCTCTTATGAGAGTGAGCAGTAAGATCGTCAAGGTAAGCTTTGACTATATGTTTAAGATCGTGAAAAGTGAAGGTCATGGCATGTTGGAAGGTTGCTCCGACATTTTTAAGGCCGAAAGACAGTTTCTGGTATGAGAAAGTACCCCAAGGACAAATAAATGCCATATTTTGTTGATCCTCAGGTTTAATTTGAATTTGGTTATACCCTAAAAAACCATCCATAAAGAAAATACTTCACTTCCTGCACACTCTTCGAGAATCTGATCGATGAACGATGTGGGGAAGTTATCTTTAGGACAACCCCTGTTCAGGTCACAAAATTCCATACATAAACAAATAATTCCTTTCTTATTATTCACAAGAATGAGATTGGATACCCATTCAGTCAAGGGAACCAGGTAGATGAAACTAGCACTAAGTAGCTTCTCCACCTCTGCCTTAATAGCAGGGGCCTTCCAGGGGTTGACAACTCTAAGACGTTGTCGAACAAGTTTAGCATCTGGATAAGTTCTAATCTCATTCTCGATAATACGAGAGTTTAGTCATGGCATTTATTCATATGAACAAGTAAATACATCTTGAAATTCCTTGAAGAGTTCGGTGTGGATCAAGATTTTGTCTGGCGAACAATCTGCACTGATATTTACGTTTTCAATATTTCTAGGGGTACAAGAGATATTGATCATGATGATAGGATAAATAGTCTCCATATTTCTTTCGACATGAATGTTGTGCGTATCAAGTGCAACTAAGGTGTGACCGACTATCTCACTCAAAGTAGATCGAAAATCATCTTGTTCGATTCTTTCAAGCTATGGGAGAAAATAAGAGAGGTGATGCATATCATCCCAAGGTTTGTTGGAACCATTGATGACTTCAATGATATCTTCATCCAAAGGAAAAGTCCCATTGAGGAAATCATGTGAACAAGACAACGAAGTGGCCCACACAGGCCTAAGAACGGGATCCTCCTCGTCTGTCGGAGAGGTAACAGGATCGAGATCGACAGAAGTGTCAAGAATAAATTGATATAGAATCTCTATTGTCGATAGTGGCATAGCCATTCTATCATGAAAATGACCTTCACAAGATGAATTCGAGGAAGGTAGGGTCCATAGATCACTAAAATAGGAAGTGCGAAAATGAATGGACCTCCCTGTCGAAACAGGCCTACTGGACCTGGAGTAACCATGGTGACTCGGTGCTGTGAAGTTGAAAGTACCCATAAGGGAAGAATACATTCCGACACCGATATTCTCAGTTGTGAGCTAAGAATTGTCGATCACAGGGATCGATGGTCCAACATATGCATTGGGACTAGTGTACGCAAAGGATAACTCATGGATGTTCGTGATATTCGCTTCATGAGGAAAACAAACAGTATGGAAGACAGACGATATGACGATGACCATAGCATAGGTCCAATTGTTTCCTAGTAACAAGTTATAATCAAGACATGCATCAACTACCTCCAGCTCCACCTCTACCATCTTCCCACTTAACTAGACTTGAAAGGTAGGAATAATACCATGAGGGAGAAAGGAATGACCATCAAAAGCAGTCAACATGTTCAATGAATTAGAAAGAGTCGGAGAACCGTGAGCTTTCCGACAAATCAGGGACATCACACATGTAGAAGCGCCTTCATCAACGATGGTATACTTTGAGTACCCCATGTGGATTTGAAATTCCACATGGTAAGGAAAGAGAGGCTTCACATATGTGAGGACACTTCTAGAGTACCTCCAAAGATAACATCACACAAGGGGTTTGATCCAGGTCCTCAACAATAGAGTAGTTATGGGTGGCTCTAGAATTTGTATTATGGGTAGAGTGCTTGAGGAAGTGGCTCTAGTTTTTCAATATTTAAAGTCATCTCTGGAGGAGGAGGAGGAGATTCTAGACCAAGAATATCTTTTGAAGAGATATAATCTCGAGATCGAGTGGCTACATTAATTTTCGCATCGACCATATTGATACACAAACGGTCCTCATCTTGCAACGAAGGGTTTTGACTCCCACCAGTCGTGTTTATGGCATTTGAGGAGCTTGAGGCCATGTGCTGGTTATGTGGAAAATGATTTGTCAGCACGATGGGCAGTAGAGATAATAGCCTCACAGCTTCTACAAGTTTGGGGCATAAATGGTTAAGGTGATCGTTTGTGCAAAGCTTACAGGGAAATTTCACCTTACGAATTTCTCGTTTTCCCTCTCCATCATTATTATTCGTCTTCTCATTATTACCATTTTCCTTGGGTTTATAACCATTTTTCCCACCCTTACGATTATTACCTCCTTTATTCTTATTCCCACCTGGTTGTTGGTTTCCATTTGGTTAGTCCAATGATTGCACAGAATGTACATCCACCAACTGAGTGAGGTTGGAAGACACAAATAAAGCTTGTCCTTCTATAGTCTGGTTTAGAGAAAACGTTTTCTAATGGCTTATCACCGAGTCTGCAGATTTTACATTGGCAGAGCCTATAATTCCATTGACATGAGGTCTAGGATTTTTTCTAGGGTCATAAGCTGACCATGGTGCATCCAGAAGAATGTGGTACAACATTTCAGACTAAGCATATATCAGATCTAGCTGCTAATATTTAAATATCACTTCTTCCTCAGTGGTAACCTCGGAAGTAGCAACATCCTTTGAGATAGGAGGCTACAAAGACTTAAGGATCCATTCTAAAATAAAGGATAGGGGTATGGAGGTCTTAGTCAACCTCTTCAATCTACACCACTCGTGGATATGATCTGAGATATGAAATGTGATGTCTTGGCGTAAAGTTGACAGAAGTTCTAGGACAACATCATAATGAACTGACAATTGGAAGTGGTTAAGGAAGACCAACACCAGCTAACTAAAGGCGCCATATGCCCCCCTAGGTAGCTCAATATACCATTTCACAACAACTCCAATGAGGGTGTGTTGAAACAATCTTAACCGAATAGAATCATCATTAAGGGAATTCGATGAGCACCATAGGTGAAAGGTAGTAACGTGATCACCAAGATCCTCACCATTCTTACCTTCAAACTTCAGAATGTTTGAAGGAAGCTTGGTAGGGATGGGGGGCCATGTAGGATCATGAATCACAGGGTCATTCATCAACTTAGACAAATCTGGAAGATTAAGCATGGCCAAAAAAGGGAGACATGGTTGTGGCATCTGGCCCCAAGCTCTCGTGAAAGACTATGTTTGAGGAACTATAGCCCATCTAGGGTTCTTTTCAGCACCATGGCCCTATCTAGTATTCTAAGGCCCTCCTCCGAGATGATTCATAAAAGGTTGGTTGGGCATCATTCTAGTAGGAATGTTTTGATGGGGGTTATAAATATTTCCCCTAAACAGATTCGATCCGGGTTGGGAGTTTCCCAAAGTGTGAAACTGACCTCACCTAGGTGTGAATCTGTAGGATAGAGGTGGATTCATCATGCCAAATATGTTGATCAGAATCAACACCGAGGAGGTAGGGGTGTAGGATAAAACTTGAGCAGAATCTTGTCTTCCAGGTTGGTTATTCAACCTAGAAGCAAGAGTATTAGACCCGGGATTAAAATAAGTAATGCCTCCCATATTAGAGTCGTCTGAGGGATTTGAGAACAACCAAACGAAAATGGAGTATAAGGAGTTATAGTGCCCCTAAGCCCAATGCTAGAATTAGGGCCAGAAGCTAGGATGACATTTGAAAACTATGAAGTAAAATTTGATATATCGTAGGAAAAAGGACTAGAGGCCATAGGGATGGAATGAAAATTATAGCCTGGTGAGTGACCAAGAGACCCAAAAGGGTTCGAGGCAAGAGATTTAGCATTCACTATAGGCCAAGCCATAGTAATGATAGGTTCTTCCGTCGCTACAACCATTGTGGTTGCAGGAGTTGAAGGGATGCCATTAACTATAGTGGGTGTGGGAATTGAAGGGATCCTAGTGTTTTGAAGACTAGGTTTAGTACTCATCCTTGTATAACCACAAGTCTGAAGAGTGGAGGTGTGTGTACCACACCTAATAAATCTACGCCTTTTATAAGGAAAAGACTTGAAATATGGTGGTAACTGTAACAGGCGATGGAACTGGCGGGTATATTGTTCTAACTCTACGATGACTTAAGACTCTAAAGACGAAAAATGAATCCTAAGGCCAACTAGTAATCAAAGAGCACACCAAAAGTGAAACGACCAATATGCACAAAAACGGGGTAAAGTGGTTGAAAATGACCTCCCTCCCTAAAGAAGGAATCTCTCGCCCAAGAGGGGCCTGAGACTCCCTGCTAAATATCAGAGGTATCATAATCAGTTATAAGGGCCCTCATGGGCTTAACAACCAGTCAGTCAGATCCCCCTGGAGAGGTAATTCTCCATAAAGGTTGTGTGTTGTCCGACCCTTATCTAACCTAGGGTACCTGCAGAATAAAACCTACAAGTAACCTATGTGGGACCTAAGTCAAGAAACTAAGCAACCAATGTATAACCAATGCATAGGCGAGAAGTCGTAAGTCAGGTCCATCGTATGAGAAGGGTAGGAAAGCCTAAAAACTTGAAATTATCGCCTCTCATGGAGGTAAAGGCACTAGCAATATCCACAAAAATATATGTGATGCAAAGAAGGTATCGAGGGGATATCCCTTCAACCAACCTTGCATGACCTCGTGATTAAATCCGGTGTGAGCAGAGCCTCCTGATATTACTAATTATACAATGGATTTATCCACTTCTTTTATCAGACACATATGTTGATTTAATTTCCTTGGAGAATTTTACTGACAAAATCCTATTCCAAGCAACTAAATCCTAAGCTAGTTTGTGCACCCTAGAAAATAAAATCGTGACTAATCAATTCCAAGTTATATTCTTAATTTTAGTGGAAGTGCTTACTCAAAAAGGTATGGTAGTGAAACTCCTAATGTTATGACTCTACAAGAAAAGTAAATATGAATATAATGCAAAGCCCTAACTTTAAATTTCAATGAATGATATGATTCTAAAAACAAATGCAATTTTCAATTTCAACTCTGTAATTCTAAAGTAAAAATACAATTTTCAATTTCAACTCTGTAATTCTAAAGTAAAAATGCAATTTTCAATTTCAACAATGCAATTCTAAAGTAAAAATGCAATCTTTCATTAAATTCACTAAGCTAATGACAAGGAATCGAAAGACCAAAATGCCAAGCAATTGAAAATGCATAATATTTTGTATTTTCAATATAATAAAAATTAAAATGCATGGACTGAAAAGAAACTTGATATATAAACTCTATTGTGTATAGAAAGAGATAACTCAAGCATAATACCAAGGAGTAGAGCACCCAACCCAATGTACAAGGAAAATCAAAATGAAAAGGTGATGAGAAAGACTCTGCCCATAAATTCAACTCCAGACAAGTTTCCTGTCATCCCACAGGCACTTAACAAGCACTACATAAACCTAAGAGGACTCAAAAAACATCAAATCCCACCCAACAACCACCAGACCTAGCAAATAATCAAGGAAATCTGATGTACTTGACTGTTCACAAAAACATACTGTATGTACATAGCTTGCAGAGGGACAACCCGTGTATGTACATGTCTGTCAAGCCAAAATCCATGTATATGTTTCAAAAAACAAGGATAGGCAAGGGAGAAGGCTAAAAACTCATACCCAGAGTGAACAAAAAATGTCAAGAAATGATACGACAAGAAACAAAAATGAATGAGAGAAATGTAAGGAGAAAAGTAGTCCAAACCCTAAGAAAGAAGATCAATCGCCAGTAGGGTCACCAGTTATGTTATAAGGGAAAAAATATTTATGGCTAGGGTAAACCACAACAGACAGAAATGACTGCAAAAATCAACTCTATCCCAAAAACATATTATATAAACTAATATGCAAGTGAGATAATAAAGAGGCCTACCTCGTCCAGATGTTTGATGAAGTCCACCATTGAGCACTTTGACCTAAAGCTATATACCTGCAACTAGTTCTGAACAAACAAGCAAAGAAAGAATATGGTGATAATATAAAACGTTAGCACATCAAATATCATAATCCATTAATATACATAACAACTACGCCCATGGATAATAAATCATGTATTTACAATATATCAATTGGACAGGAAAGGAGTATTTATATTAATAAATTATCAACAGAAGTGAAAATATTATAGACTTTTGTGTCAACATGGTTCAGAACTGAGAAACTAAGTTCCTTCCAGCTGGGTCTCCACCACTTCAATCCTCCACCAAAGGCAAGCTCATGGAAGAGAGACAATGAGGTTCTCAATCAATAAGGGAAGATCTTGGGGGATGAACACTATGTTCAGACTTAAAAGACAAAGGGATGCAGACTCAATATGAAGTAAATAATTTCTCTAGAGTAACTTTTCTCTCAAGGTTGAATTATTTCTCCTCTTTTCCATACCTCGGAATTGGCCCATTTATAGTCTTCAAATGAAACTGCAGGGTCGAGTCAGAATGTTTCTAGTATATGGAAGGCCAAGGATAATCAATCTCTTGTCATGACATGGAAATCTGACATTAACTTTCATTTTTTGGCACAAATCTTGATGTACGCAATTTTCACTAGTGCATCTTGCATATATACATGTTGTATAGTAGGCAGGGTGCGTACATGTGGAAAAAACTATATTTTTATCTCTAGACTTTACAAATAGGGTTGATAAGTCTGCATGGGTAAATGGAAAGAGGCCTTATGTGCAAGACTACATTGGGTGAAGCAAATCTTGCTATAACATATGCCCCCTAATTTTTTAGGTTATAGGAGTATCTTCGATGGCCTAAATACATTATAAACAACCTAGAAGTGGAGTGATGGGGAGCCAACTGGAAGAACTAGTTGCTCATTACATTCTGTAATCACTTTGCATACATGGATTCCAATAGAATTACATTGCAGATCCATGTGAAAATACCAAAAAACTATCTGTGGCCATGAATAGGAAAATACAAATGTGGTTGCATGCCAAAAGTTGTTATAGTCACGAACAAGGCCCGGTAAAACCAGTCTCAAAACCAATCTGAAGATGCCCTATACCCAAGAACTATAACAATATGGAAGAAGGAACTATAATCCTAAATAGTCTGAAGAAAGAAACAACTCTCCATAGAAAGCTCCATTCACCCTGTAGAGAAGAAGAAGAATATTGGCGACAAAAATCTCATAGTCTTTGGCTCAAAGATAGGGATAAGAACACAATTTTTTTTAATAAGAAAAAAGAAGCCATAAACAATTTCAATTCAGTAAAGGAAATCCATATCCAGAATCAGATTGTTAATGATTTTGAAGGAATCAAGCAAGTTTCTCACCTCCACTTTAAAGGGATTTACAATGAGGATTCTTCCATCGAAAAACACCATCAAGTTTTCAGCCTGGTCCCTTCGGTCGTCCATCCAATATTCAATCAACATCTTATAGATCTAGTCACGTTAAGAGAAATTAAATCGGCTTTGGACAATATGGATTTCGATAAATCATTTGGTTCTGATGACTTTACAGCCAAATTCCTCCAAGTTTGTTGGCTAATCATAAAGCATGATCTACATAAAATGGTAATACAATAAAAAAAATGCCACAATATTGGTGGGAGCACTAATTCTACATTTTTAGTTTTAATATCAAAAGAAAAAGGAGCCTTATCCTTTGATAGATTTCTCCTGATTTCCTTGTGTAATATTGGTTACTAAATTATCACAAAAGTAATCACCAATCGACTCAAATATATTCTTCAATCAATCATCCTAGAGAATCAAGGTGGCTTCATCAAAGGAAGGCATATCACTGACAATATAATTCTGGTTCAAGAAGCGATTTATTCAAGCATGCACTAGCACGAAAAAGGTATGGTTGTGAAGTTAGATCTAGCAAATTCTTTTGATAGAGTAAAAGATCAATTTTTATTTTAGGTAATGCAGAAGTTTGGTTTCAACACTACTTTCATTCATTGGATAAAGGCTTGTATCATGTCTCCATGGATTGGCCCGTTAGTAAATGATCGAGGAGCATAATTTTTTTAGGCATCTATGGGGCTTAGACAAGGATTCCTTCTATCTCCACTAATTTATTCCATTCAAGCATCAATGTTCGGCTTTCAACTAGAACACTAACGTACTCAACAAGAATTAATGGGACTAAAAATTGCAAGAGCGTTCAACAATATAAACCATGGTCAATTTGTTGATGATAGACTTATTTTGGGAGGGACTAGTACCATCACAGCCCTTAAATTTAAACAACAACTAGACTTGTATAAGGAAGATTATGGTAGCCAAATAAATGACAGGAAGATTCAAATATTTGGATGGAACGGTAACCCAAGGGAAATGGTGCAAATAGCCCGTATTTGGGAGATGGAAGGGGAAAATAAATGAGACTCATTCAAATATTTAGGAGTCTCCATTTTCAAAACCAACCCTAATTTCTCTCACTAGTCTCCTTTACTTGACAAGATAAAAGCCGGAATCCAAGCCTGGCATGCTTCTTGGCTAAATCTGGCAGGGAAGCTATTTCTCATCAAGTCGGTCCTTGCCAACATTTTGATTTATCAAAGCTACATTTTGTTAGATCCAATTGGATTTATAATCAAAATTGAGTCACTCCTAAGAATATTTCTTTGGAAAGGAGAAAAACAAAGTGACAATAAATTGCCACTAGTCCCTTGGGGGGAAGTAACAAAGCCTTACTTAGAAAGAGGCCTTCAGATAAGAGACTTGTGATCCAAAAAGCTGGCACTAGGGGCCACAATCCTTTGGAATATGGTAACTGGAAAGATAACATGGAGAAAACACGCCTTATTGAAGAAATACTATACCAGAGCTAGGAGGAAATGTCTCGATACAGTTGCTAAAGTTTCAAAAGGCTCCCCTACTTTTACAATCTGTCAAACAGTTTTTGGTTTCTTCAACCCTCTTTTAACATGGGTACCTGGCAATGAGAAAATTTTCTTTATTTGGGAGGACTCAATCCTGGGAGAGCCTCCTTTAGACTCCCTTCTGGGAACCTCCAATATCAAATACTTTCTCCACACCAAAAATTTATCCACGTTATGGGATATTTCAAATTGGCATACTATTGAAACCAAAATTTGGAAATATTGGAAACTATCGATTTGTCCACGTCAGCTTGAAAATTAATAAATTCTATTACTATCTTTACTTCATGGGAAATATCCGATTGAAGTAACTCAGAAATACCTAAGGGAATGGGGATCTATATCTGGATTGTACATTTTTTCTAAGGGTTACAAACTTGTCAATACTATCCCGTATTCTCTTCCCAACCCAACTTCGTGGAAAGAAATTTGGAGGGTCAAATGTCTCCCAAAACGGGATATGTTTATTTGTACATTGGATCATAATTCCATCCTTACAGGATACAACCTTAAAAAAAAACGGTCGAAAGGCCCCACACGCTACCCCTTCTGCATTTCAAAGGAGGAAAAGGTGGCCCATTTACTGTGGAATTGTCCATTTGCTTGGGAAGTATGGAACCTTGCACTATCCCCTTGGACAAATCAAGTGTCACTTCCTAATGATATATCCTTCCTAATTAGTTGGCTGGATTCTTGTCCCTTCTTCCTCAATAAGAAATATCTACTTAAATGCTACTAGGTGTCTCTCCCCAAGTTTATTCTCTAAAAACTCTGATTAGACTGCAATGCTTGTATCTTCAAAGGAAATATTACCAGCACTACTCATGTGGTTGAAAAATACAAAGAAATAATGGGGTACTTTCTTTCCTCTATTAAAATGCCAACGAAAAAAGGTATGTTAAATCCTACCAAAGTAGACTGGATGTCTATCCTTCTCCCAAAATCTTTGAAATTGAAAATTGTTCGCTTGCCTCCTACAAATCAGTGGGAAATTAGGTTGGTCTCTTCATCCTTCACAATGTGGCTAAAATCACTTAAGAGGCACAACCTATTATTTGATGGACCTTCTAAAGGAAATCCTGGTGCGAAAGGAGGGGGAGGGGAGATTATTGACCATGAGGAAATAAAGGTACTCTCATATTCTAGGGGAATTAGCGAGGACACAAATAACATAGTTGAAGCGTTATCCCTCTGGCAAGGACTCTCTCAAGCCCTAGCCATGAACATTATAGAACTTAATGTCTTCAGGGACTCTCGTATCATTATTAAGGCCCTATATTCTAAGAATATTCATAGTCACATGCGACTGAGGAAAATCCTTAAGAAAATCAAGATCCTTCTGACCACTTTTCAATCAATCCATTTATTTCACATACTTCGGGAATTAAATGGCGAAGTAGATAAAGAGGAAAAACAAAGCAGTACTACTAAGAAAAGATGTTCTATATTTATATGGAAATAAAGGATATGATAAATTACCTTAAGAAATTTGTTCGGGGGCTAGCATTTTAAGATAATGTTAAGACTGTCTTAATGAAGGACGATTGTATATGTGCCAACAGTTTTCCATTGTCTTCCTAATATATTACATAACTATTCTTGTTAAAAAAAAATAATGTTGATGTATGACCGATAATCTAGACATGAGTTATGAGTTGTGACTGACCAAGGGATATAGGTGCCTCCTTATTCCTTAGAATAGTCACCAACCATGAGGCCTTAAGTGGTCAAAATCAATTGGATGAATCCTGGGCTTGATCATTGCTTATTTTCCCTCGAGGTCCTAACCATGCAGGATAGGTTGGTTGGATAGTTCTTTAATTGTTCAGTGACATGGTTGATCCATTATCTATATTTCACTTCAATTGATTGTGATGCATTGAATCACGTTGCTATTGATTATGTTAACACATTTATTATGCATCATTATTTGTTATGATGGTGTGTATACTGTGTCATTCTTTATTGTGTTAACGCATTGATTATGTGTTGTTAATATTTTTTATGATGTGTCAATATTAGTTATGTTGATGCAGGGATTGTGTGGTTATTATTTACGATGATGTGTCACTTGCAATGTTGTCAATTATGTGTGACGATTATATTATCTTAATTCCAAAAAAAAAATATTCTATTGTACATCATTTTGTTTTCCTAATGGTGGGTTTTTTACACATGGTATCAGAGCGGGTTCAAACCTACGACTTGGATCATTGCACCTTCAATTGTATTAAGCACTTGATTAATCACTTATCGCTAACTAAATTTGAAATTTGTCCATGTAGGTAATCATGGTTAGAGGACATCGTGGAGGTAGATGATGTGGTGCTAGGGGAAGAGGTGTGACGCCTCCTCTAGCATCCATGCAAGAGGGGTCTAAAACCGGAAGAGAAGAACAATTCTTTGGACAGGAGCAGATTTTTTTTGGGGGTTGTGGTTGGTTTTTTGTGGTCCTTTCAGAGGATGTCAGAGGCCTTGATAAACTAACTAGATAGAGATGAGGCTAGGGTGCCTACACCCAATGAGGTTTCACAACGCGCTCCAACTGGCAGTGGTATCATTCACAGAGAAATAAAGAACATTAAGTTTCCTGAGTTCATGGGTGCCATAGAAGACCTAGACATTGAGGCATGGTTGGAGAACATGGCGATGTGCTTCTCACTTCGCGACTAAAACTCCAACATGAAAGTCTGCATGGAAGTCTTTCAGTTGAACGAGAGCGCTCTTTTATGGTGGAAGAAGCTCCTGCCTCAACTGAAGATGGTCATTGAAGACGTATCATTATAGCTATTTGAGGAATGGTTCCGAGAGAGGTATTTGTCAGACTAATTCATTGATAGCCAACTAAATGAGTTCAATACCTTACGACAGGGTGGTATGCTCCACACCTGAACAAATACCTCCAAATGATTGATTCATGGAACTTATTAGGTTTGGTCCACACTTGAACACGGAGAAGCTAAAGGTAAAAAAGTTTGTGTTCAGACTCAACTTCAATATTCATGTGAAGGTGATGATCCTAATTCCTTAGAAGTTGCACGATGCAGTCCAAAAGGCCCTCATAGTTGAGGAAGAGCCGACCAATGGGGTCATGGAAACACTCTTGCAAGAACGATTGGAAAGACAACATCAAGCGGGAAGCAACATTAGATACCAGCTAGACAGACATCAAGCTATCGATATAAGTCTATAGGAACCATGTTCATGACACCATGATGACCGGTTCCGCAGAAGAGGACTCCCTATAGAGGACCACATCATCAACAACATTAACAATTTAGGTTTGTTCATTGGAACATACCAAGATTTCAGGTTGGTAATCCAACAACCTCTACTTCGAGGACCAGGAGTACTAGACTGAAGATCAGATGTTGGACATGTGGAGAGCCACATTATCAGCGAGATTTTCTGATTGATAAGGACAGAGCATTCAGGTCAACAGGACACACTACATTTGGATATTTGGGCAAGGCCCACAAGATTCATGCAACAGTGAATAACTACAAGGTCGAGCACCAATCCACTGTGCTTGAGACATCACGTAAAATCGTTGACCAAACTTTTAGTATTTTGATAGATCCCAATACTACAGAGAGATTTATTTCTAGTGTGGCACTAAAAAGAATTAAGATAAAGGCAATCGAACAAGATGAGTTTAGATATGTAGATATGGCTTCTAGTTCCAAACAAAAGGTTGGAGGAAGGGTTACGAACTATCGCATTAACTTGGAGGATTTTGTAACGAAGTCTGACCTATAGGTCACAATATTAGGATCTTATGAAGTTGTGATTGGTATGGACTGGTTGGAATAGCATGATGCGATACTCAACTGTAATACGAGGTAGTTGAGTTGGACCGACAATGAGGGACAAAGAAGAGTGATCGTAGGAAGAAACCAGGGAGTGTACTTGAGGTTCATTTCTTCCCTACATATTTAGAACAATATGCACAAAGGATGTAAGTTATATGCAATATTAGCGCTAAAAAATAAGGGCAAGGAGGAAGGATTAGAAAACCCTATGGTAGTACAAGAGTTTTCTGACGTGTTTCCAGAAGAATTAATAGGCTTGCCTCCCAAAAGAGATTTGGAGTTTACTATTGACCTGAAACTTGGAACTAAACCGATAACAAGAACACCTTATCGAATGTCGACACCTGAATTATAGGAGTTGAAAATGCAACTAAAGGAGTTGTTGGACATGTTAATTATACTTCCATGTGTGTCACCCTGGGGTGCACCTGCTATTTTCATAAGAAAGAAGGATGGGTCATGGATACTTTGTATTGACTACCGTCAATTGAACAAGGATACAATCAAGAACCAATATATGTTGCCAATAATAGATGATTTGTTTGATAAAATGAAAGGTGCGAAGATATTTTCAAAGGTTGAATGGAGATAAGGATGTCACCAATTATGAATTAAAGAGGAAGATATTCCTAATACCACGTTCAAGACAAGGTTCAGACACTATGAATTTATGGTTTTCATGAGCTTGATGAATTGGGTGTTTCGTGAATACTTGGACAAGTTTTTTCAAGTATTTATTGATGGAATATTGATATATTCTTGGACAAAAGAAGAACATGATGAACATTTGCACTTCTGATCTGTCAGGATTTTTCGAAATGACTTATGGTTGAGTTTTTATTTGCATGCATTAATTCACCATTGGGAAACTTAATGAAAGAGCGAGAAAAGAAAATGAATTATATAGTCATTAACATATTTGCAAATCTGAAAAGCAATGAAAAAACAACAAACCATAATGCACAAGTTTGATAACGAAGTTCGACACAACTTTGCCTACGTCTCCGGGCCTTTTCTCTGTGAGGGAGGCTTCTTTATTTCTGTTTGAAAGCTTAATAGTACATCTTTACAATGCCGAATGGTTTCCAGACTTATCTGGTCATGTTTGCCCAGATCTCTAGAATCTTTCACAACTTACGGCACCTGAAATGGATGTCCCGAGCTCTCAGAAATTGTCCGACAGCATCTCCTCCTCAACAGCTTCCCTGCCTCAAACTGGCTTAGACCTGGCTTTGCCTCAGCATCTCTGCTCTCCAAAACCGTCCAAAAGTTGTCCAAAATCTGACCCCTTGGCCTCAAAATGGCCTTGGTTAAATAGTGGGAAAGTTGGTTGCCCATCCCCAACTTCCTCTTAAGAATTAGGCTCTAAAAAAGCCCAATAACTCCCAAAATAGGCTTAATTACATTAAAAAGGCTTTAATTAACCAAAAAGTGGTTATAAAAACCCACTTTAACCATATTATAGTTTAAAACTGGGCTTTAGCCCCCTTCCTTGGGCGCGCGCCCCCTTCAAAAGGTCACATGGCATCCATATGGCCTAGCGCTAGCCCTACAGGCTAGCGCTGGCCCACACTGCACGCACACACTTGTTGTCGGACCAGGTCACATGGTATAAAAACCGTGTGCTAACATAAAAACCCTGCGCTGATTGGTTAACGGTTATAACTGTTGGTTAAAGTTTGAAACCGCACATATATAAACCGCGCGCCATGTTTAAAAGCCCCCCGCGCATTAACTACGATCACATAACAACATATATGACCATAGGTCGGGGCTAAGCCCCGGCCTAACCTCCCGCCAAAACTTACTATTTCCGAACTTAAATACATTATAACACACATACAAAACAAGAATCAATGCGTGGTATAGTGGTCTGTGGTTCATTGCGAAGGCGTTGCAGTCTGGGGAGGTCTGGGGTTCGAACCCCCCAAGCCCCAAATTTTTTTAACATAGCCCTCATTGGCTAAACCCGGGGTGCCACCTGGCAGCCAGTGATTGGGCCACGTGGCACCCAATCACTTGCCAACAAACTGCCACGTGTCGACATCCGATTGGTCTACGTGCCTCAACCGTACTGCCACGTCATCTTTGCCACATCAGCTTCCGTACTGCCATGTCACTTTGCCGTATGATCCAGTCATCAGCCACGTAAGCCTGCCACATCAGCTGCTGACATCACCCTGCCACGTGTCACCCTTCCAGTGGTGACACGTGTCACTTCGGGATTGGTTCAACTGCGCGCCGAAAATGCCAAATCAGCCTGACACGTGTCACGCTCTGGAGCCGCCACATGTCCTGTACGGAATCTGCCACATGTCATCGTACAGACCTTCCACGTGTCCCTGTACAGACTAACACGTGTCCTGTACGGACTGTACGGACAGGTACAATTAGCATCCCAAAATTTTGCCTATTTGGCTCGGCGGACAGAATGCGATATCTTCTCCATACGGAATCCGTTTGACGAAAAAATTATACCACCGAAATCAGGAAGACGAGTCGGACGCAATGGTGTTGGTTTCGTTGGATTCCGAGCACTTTCATTTTTGAGCATTTTTCATGCCCTGACAGGCTTATGAATCTGATTTCGGATCACACCTCCCAAC
>SNQJ01S0019722.1:87208-103957 GCA_010110895.2 Picea sitchensis
TAGAATCTTTCACAACTTACGGCACCTGAAACGGATGTCCCGAGCTCTCAGAAATCGTCCGACAGCATCTCCTCCTCAACAGCTTCCCTGCCTCAAACTGGCTTAGACCTGGCTTTGCCTCAGCATCTCTGCTCTCCAAAACCATCCAAAAGCTATCCAAAAGCTGACCCCTTGGCCTCAAAATGGCCTTGGTTAAATAGTGGGAAAGTTGGTTGCCCATCCCCAACTTCCTCCCAAGAATTAGGCTCTAAAAAAGCCCAATAACTCCCAAAATAGGCTTAATTACATTAAAAAGGCTTTAATTAACCAAAAAGTGGTTATAAAAACCCACTTTAACCATATTATAGTTTAAAACTGGGCTTTAGCCCCCTTCCTTGGGCACGCACCCCCTTCAAAAGGTCACATGGAATCCATATGGCCTAGCGCTATCCCTACGGGCTAGCGCTGGCCCACACTGCACGCACACACTTGTTTTCGGACCCGGTCACATGGTATAAAAACCCTGTGCTAACATAAAAACCCCGCGCTGATTGGTTAACGGTTATAACCGTTGGTTAAAGTTTGAAACCGCACATATATAAACCGCGCACCATGTTTAAAAGCCCCCGCACGTTAACTACGATCACATAATAACATATATGACCATAGGTCGGGGCTAAGCCCCGGCCTAACCTCCCGCCAAACCTTACTATTTCCGAACTTAAATACATTATAACACACATACAAAACAAGAATCAATGCGTGGTATAGTGATCTGAGGTTCGTTGCGAAGGCGTTGCGGTCGGGGGAGGTCCGGGGTTCGAATCCCCCGGGCCCCAAAAACTTTTAACATAGCCCTCATTGGATAAACCCGGGGTGCCACGTGGCAGCCCGTGATTGGGCCACGTGGCATCCAATCACTTGCCAACAAACTGCCACATGTCGACATCCGATTGGTCCACGTGCCTCAACCGTACTGCCACGTCAACTTTGCCACATCAGCTTCCGTACTGCCACGTCACTTTGCCGTATGATCCAGTCATCTTCCACGTAAGCCTGCCACGTCATCTGTTGATGTCACCCTGCCACGTGTCACCCTTCCAGTGGTGACACGTGTCACTTCGGGATTGGTTCAACTGCGCGCCGAAAATGCCAAATCAGCCTGACACGTGTCACGCTCTGGAGCCACCATGTGTCCTGTACGAAATCTGCCATGTGTCATCGTACAGACCTGCCACGTGTCCCTATACGGACTAACACATGTCCTGTACGGACTGTACGGACATGTACAGTCAGCATCCCAAAATTTTCCCTGTTTGGCTCGGCGGACAGAATGCGATATCTTCTCTATACGGACTCCGTTTGACGAAAAAATTATACCACCGGAATCAGGAAGACGAGCCGAACGCAGTGGTGTTGGTTTCGTCGGATTCCGAGAACTTTCATTTTTGAGCATTTTTCATGCCCTGACAGGCTTCTAAATTCGATTTCGGATCAACTTCGTACTACAGTGTTTACAAGAAAACAAATTACACAAGAAACTATCGAAATGCTCCTTTTACCAATTGAGGATTCATTACTTAGGGAATTTTATATCCGACAAAGGCATCAATGTGGATCCAACGAAGGTAGAGGATATTATGGAATGGCTTGCACTAACAAACATACCAGAAGTATGTAGATTTATGGGTTTAGAAGGATATTACCGACGGTTCGTCAAAGACTTTTCAAAGATAGAAAATCCAATCATGGAATTATAGAATAAAAAAAAGAAGTTTATATGGAGCGAGAAGTGTGTGGAAGAATTTTAAAGGCTCAAGGGGTTTTTGACAACAACATCGGTACTGAAATTACCTGACATGGATAGGGAATTGTTGGTGTGCACAGACGTGTCTAAGGAGGGTTTAGGAGGAGTATTGATTCAAGACAGTCAAGTGATAGTTTACATCTCAAGGAAATTAACAAAGCATGAGGAAAACTATGCAACGCATTATTTTGAGTTATTGGCCATTGTGTATGCCTTGATATTATGAAGAAACCATTTAATCAGATGAAAATTCGAACTAAAAACAGATCACTCTGGATTGCAGCACATATTTATGAAGAGTGACTTGAATGCATGACAAAGGAATTGGTCGGAGTTTCTTAGAGAATACAAATTCAATATTTATTACATTAAAGGTATGGTGAATAGAGTGGAATATGCATTGAGTCGAAGACCACACATATTTTATGCAATACCTCTTTAGACAAATCTTCGAGAAAATATTGTAATTTTATAGATCAATGATGATTGCTACCAAGAGGCTAAGGAAAATGTGGGACGAGACACCATGATGGTGCCAAGGTTTGAAGGATATACACTCAACAGTGACCGATAGATGACGTATAATAACATGATTTACATACCACCTAACAAAGAATTGAGAAATTTGATCTTAAGCGAAGGTCATAGAGAAGTATACATGGCTCATCCAGAAGTCACGAAGATGAGGGAAGACATTAAGCCTTTATTCTTCTTGAAAGGAATGAAAGTAGACATAGTTAGCTACGTGGAGAGATGTCTAGAATGTCAGCAAGTGAAAGCTGAACATAGACATCCAGAAGTATTAATACAATGACACGTCAATCCATAATAGAAATGGGAGGTCATTTAGATGGACTTTATTGTTGGATTTCCACTAACGACAAGGAGGCATGAATCAATTTTCATGTTAGTTGACACTCTGACGAAGAGTAAGCATTTTATTCCTGTGTGTATGATGTATCAAGCACCAGACATAGCTAGTGTTTTTATTAGTGATATTGTTAGGTTACTTGGCATCCAAAAAAGGATCATATCTGATAGGGGATCGATGTTGACAAGACTTTTTTTGACCATTTTCCAAGAGGCTTTGGGAATGCAACTGAACTTTAGTACATTGTATCAACCTGCGACAGACGAGCAAACCAAAAGAATGAACCAAATTTTGGAAGATATGTTGCGTATGTATGTAATGGACCAATAGAAACATTGGGAAGAGTTCTTTCCACTGTTAGAGTTTTCATAGAACAACAACTATCAAGGTACCATTAAGATGGCATTGTTTTAGTTCATTTACGGGCGACTTGAGTTGGGATCGACTTGAGGATAGGGCCCTAGTAGGAACAAAAATGATCCAAGAGATGGAAGAACAAATGAAAATGATAATACAAGGGATTAAAGAAGCGCAATATCGACATAAGAGTCACACTGATGTGCAACCCATTGACCGCCATTATGAAGTTGGCGACCCGATATTCCTATGGGTGAAACTGCACAAAAGTTTGGTCAAGTTTGGGAAGGGAGATAAAATATCTCCGAGGTTTTTGGGACCTTTCGAAGTTGTGGAAAGTAAAGGACCATTGTTCTATCAACTAGCATTGCCTAATTCTTTGAGGCGTGTGCATGATGTTTTTCATGTATTTTTTTTGCAGCATTATGTTAGTGATCCTACAGATGTGAGTGACATGAGTTCTTTGCTGGAGTTGAACGAGGGTGCACTCACAGCGGAGAAAATCCACATTTTGTACCATCACATTCGATAGCTACGGCATCGAACGATCAATCAGGTCAAGGTCCAGTGGGACAATTATAGTCCACACTCAACTACCTGGGAGGACACATATGATATGCGCCAACAATTTCATATTTGTTTGATAGACTAGACATCTAGATCTTGTCAATTATGTTTATTATTGCATTTTATATATATTATACAAATTTGGGATGAAGTTTAAAACAAGAGGGGGTGTATGTAACATCCCTCTCTTGTGAGCACATGTTATCGAATTATTGTTTGAGGACACTTGTGTGGAAGTGATGCGGCTATTTTACATGGTTATATATTTCACTTATTGATTCTTATGATGATGTTGATGGATTACGATTTAATGTTATTTGATATATATGCATTGACAGATGTTATTGATGAGTCTTCCCTCAGTGTGTAGAACACTTGACATATTGTGGGTGTCGATGGAATTGATGGACCCCCTTAGAATCTGGATTGAGTCAGGAAGTGTACTGTATGGGTTTGATTATTTCATTTATGCATATGTGACAGATGATCGATTATAGTATGATTTTTTATATGGATCGCTCATAGTTTTTTTTTTATATGGATGCAGGATAACGATTGATTGCTAATATTACTTACATAAGGAATAAAGAGGCCATGGACATAGATGAGATATTGAGGGAGAGTTGTGGCAATATCCCTATTGCATCCTACTAGCACTCCCACCATGGCTTTAATTGTAGGTTAACGATTACCTTCATCAAGAGGTCCATAATGTCATGAAAGAAGACTGAAACAGTCACTCACAAAGATTTATAAGGGGTGTGCAATAAGGCAGGGTCCTTATTCCTTAGAAACCCTTAGTATCTCACAAGGTTGCCCGAAGGGAGTGTTGACTCCAAGGGTTCGACAACTACCAAAACCAGTCAAAGGCAAGTGACACCCTTAAAGCACAGAGTGTGTATTGAAGGGCACGTCACATAAATAAAACTTGATTAAATGAATCTAGGTGGCCTATAAAACCTTAAGCGAATAATTAAACCTTTCAAAATCTTTAAGCATTGTTGGATTTAATTAATTAATTAAGGATCTAAATTATTAACTGTGAATCCCCAAACAAAAGTCTAATCCTATTCAAAAGTTAATCCTAAGTTGGTAAGAAGACTAAAACTAAATTATTAACTAAATCAAAATATGAATGAGGTAAATAAATTTGAGAAATTAAGAAAAACAAAATAAACCTAAAGATTTATTTAATACACATATGTGCAAGAAATACCAAATTGGAATTTAAGGTAAGAAATGAATAAAGCTGAAAGAATGTGTATGCATAGAAAGACATCTAGAGTCTAGTTAACATTACTCTAACTATAAGAATATTCATATTTTAAATCAACTCATATTTGGTAGGGCGTCAGTCATTAAATGGGAATAAGGGGAATAAAGAGACAACTAAGAGCGAATTAAGGAGTGCTTTTAGGAAGGGTGAGAGAAATTGACTTTTAATTAAATTATAATATGTAATTACTTGTGCATCTTGGGGAGAGGGTGACAAGTGTAAGGGGGGAAATAATTTTAAATTATTTAATTAAAAAGAGAATTAATTGTGCAAGTAGGGATGTGTCATTGAGAAAATTCTATAAAACAAATGGTCTAGATGAGAAATGGAGGAGACTGGTTATGGGAAAATTTATTTTTTAGAAATGTTGACTGGTTTTACTTGTGAGAGTTGGAATATCCAACTTGAGAGAGAGTGGTGGCTCCACCTTTTGAGTCAAGATTGGAGCTACAGGATTTTTGATTGTGTGCATGGCCCATTTGCATCTTGGGGGGCTAAGGGGGAAGAAGAGTACCCCTAGCGTTTGATTGGGAGATACCAATGAATTATCAATGATTAGCGAGATGAAGAAGGAAGGAACGCCATTACTGAAACACATATACAACTTCATCGTCCCGAGTTTGGTATTCTTATTTCTGAGTTTTATAAGTGTGTTAATATTTAAGTGTAATATATAGTTTTTATAATTTCATCGAACTTGTATTGTAATTCAAAATCAAATGGATAAGTTCCTTGGAGGTTGTGAAATCTAGTAGGTGGAAGTTTGGACTTGCAGCAATTGCAGTTTTTAAAATAACTAATTGGAAATTTCTGGTTAACCAGATTTCATGTTCGATACAACATTTAGAATTGTGCTTGATGTGAATGTAAAACATCGATCTTATTTCTCGTCTAGTCATTCCTTGGAATCGACGGTGCATCCAAGTTGAATTTTTAGCTTAACGATAAATTCCTTTAGCTTCCCCTGGAAAACAAAATCGTATAGCCTATCAAGAAACTTTTAATGAATTCCACTTACCTTAGATTTTTTAAGCTTCACCTTCTTTTGACCAAATCCGTCCCAGTCTCTATACTCTCATGGTAGCTCTAGCTCCCAATCCAAGTGGACTCTTCAAGACCCTTCCATCCTTGCAAGGAGTTTTTGGTAGTGAAGAATGATCATTAAATAAACCTCTTGTTAATCATTTAAATCGGATACGAAATTGGGTTTTACTACCATTATTGATTTATAGAAACATATTGTATAGTTGATGTTTAGTTGGTACCGGATCAGATTGGATGGGTCCATCTTTTTCCTTCTGTATCTCCGGAAGGAGGGTTCCATAATGAGAGTGGTTCAGTTTTATCCTCATAACTAATTATTTAATTCACTGTCAGTGTTGGCTTTCCAGGAATTAAATTATTGTTTACATGAATCATTTTATTTAAACCCATTTTTCTTCGTTTTCATGTGGCTTGATTAATTGATTTTCTGAAGGAATTTTCATGAGGACTCTCAGGGTTATCCCCGGTTTTCTTAACCTGCATTAATTTTTGTTTTCAAGCTAATATGAATTAGTCAACTACCACATGAACTCTGTAGTTTTGTACTCATTGTGTGATGGTTGAATTTCTCTGTAAAATAAATTTGTGGAGGCTCTCTAAAGATAGATGGAATCCCAAGTTTACTCTTTTGATGGGTACTGTGTGTGTTGTGATGCAGGAGCATCGCTTCCAAGCCAGCCAGCCAAAACAGAGAGCATTCAATGAAGAAGGAGAGGCGCAACCCTCTCATTTCAAATTTTGAATCTGGAAGTTGTATTAAATGTTGTAAGGATGGTAGAGCCTTAACTGTGTCTTTAAGCAGGTTGTAGTTAGTGACGCCTTTAATGGTTGATAGCATGGGGATCTAACTCCAATTCAGATTAGATGGCCCATTCAATATAATTCATTATAATTAATGAGAGTTGGTGAGGATGGAGGGAAGAGCTCCAAGAGCCCCTCATGTAAAAGATCCTTTGTATGTAGGATGAGTTAGAGGTAGTTGGGCAGGTCCAGTAGAGAATAGAAGAGAGGAGAGCCGAGACTCTGTTGCAGTCCGAGATCAACCACATTGTAAAGAGGCATTTTCAAATTAATACAACCAGAGTAGTTTTTCCTACATGTTATTCTGTGTATGATGAATGTCTTCATGTATGTGTATTTATATGCTGTAGATGTATGACTAAGTGTGCATTTACAGAGATAGATAGATTTTCCTATCTGTGGATTCTTTGATTTCAGGTTTGGGATTCTTTGAGGCTTCATGCAATAGTGCATGAAAGAGTGTTGAAGTCTCTAAAAGCCAGTGTAAGGATTTCACTTTTGAAGTCTGCAGATTCAAACAAAAACATGCGAGGAGGGCACACCAGCTAAAGTTGTTGACTCAAGGAGAATCCTCAAGGTTGTTGAATACCTTGGGGTTGGAGACTGTGTAGAAGAGGACACAAAAGAAGGCAAAATATCTGAGGAGTTCTCTATAGCTCTACCAGGAGGGCATCGAGCAAGCGCATTAAGTGCAGAAGAGAACTCGTGTTGATTTCATTAAGGGAAACAATGTCACTGAGAGAACTATGAAGAACTCTGCCACGTGGGCATTGAGCAGATGCACATGTTTCATTGAGGAGGAGAAGTCTCATTTGAGTTCTGAAAGGAGATAGAATCAATGAGGATTCTATAGAGCTCTACCAGGAGGGAATTGAGCAGGTGCCTATGTACACAAAGACAACTCCTTTGAGTTCTCGAATAGAGAGCGTCGAAGGAGGAGGACCTTCACAGGGTTCTTGAATACCCCAGAGGCTTAGTAAGGAGTTGCTTGAGTAAGTGGTTGCCAAGAGGGCACCAAATCTCCATCTGAAGGAGAGAAAAGGGTTAAGTACTGAGAGGTCTGAGCAACAAAGAAGCTCAGGATGAATAACACCTTCGTGTGCAGAGACTCTGCAAGCCAGTACAGAAGTCGGGAAACCTTTCAAGGTTTCAGAGAGGAGAAGCTCAGGAGGGTCAGTTTTTTCAAGAACGCCGACAGAAGTGAAGTCATAGGTTTTGAAGCAGGGGACAAAGGCCGAGGCCTTTGATAATTGGAAAACATTCCAAGGCAGGAAGAAGAGCACACAAGCAAGAAGCTACAGTGACTGTTAGATCCCACACAGATCGTCGACAGTCATCAGATCTGTGAGAAGGTGCACGCGAGTTAATCTTGCATATGAGATGAGTGGAGGCTTGTCTAAGTCTCGAAATTGTAGAGGCATCAGGATTTCAGAGTTCAGGGATCAGAGCATATAGAGGTTGTGGATTCGCTGCACTGCAATCTCCTGATCTGTGATGTCCTAAAGGAATCAAGACCGTCCATCACTCGGAGGACGCGTGGCGGTAATACGAGGACCCATCGGGGTTTCGGATATTGGGAGACAGAGAGGTAGGAGTTTTAGATAGAGGAAGTCTCGAATCAAAAAATCTCAAAGACATCAGAGCCATCCATCTGTGGAGGACACATGTCACGATATCCTCATATTTTGGGGATACGGGGATCGAAGATAAGAACGGAGGACTCTTTTGACTTCGCAACTTGCGAAGTCCCGAAGCAATCAAGGTCGTCCATCTATGGAGGACACGTGGCAGTGATCAAGGAGCTACCAGGAATTTCGATACCAGGAGTTCGAAGGACCAGGGATCAGTGTTGTTGGGGTTGAAAGTCGCGAAACACCAAGAGTATCGAGACTATCCAACAAGAGGACATATGGCAAGTGGTCGATGTTTCAGGGAAATCCCTGAAAGGAGTATTTTGGTATTTCAACTACCGAAAGATGCAGGGGTAAGAGTTCATAACTCTTGACCCATAGAATCCCGAAAGGATTTGAGCCATTGGATCAAGGGAGGCTTTGAGCCATTGATCTTGCTCGGGAGGAGGAGGACAGGAGTTTCAGGATTTCAGTACTTCGGTACTTCGGATACCGAGAGTATGAGAGGGAAAGGAATTGTTGCACTAGGATTTGTGAAGTTCCAAAATGTGAATTCCCGAAAGGATAGCAAGGAATAGTCTCGGGTCACAAAGACAAGATTTTAGGATTTTGGCATATCAGAATTCAGAATTTTGGAAGTCCTAAAGACAAGGAATCTGGGCTCTTGGGGATGAAAAACTCGAAGTCACGAAATGCGACATCGAGAGGAGTGGGGTTGTGGTCACACTTGGTATCAGGATATCAAGATTCGACATTTCGGTGATCCCAGAGACATAAAGTTGGAACACTTCACATCGAAAGTCTCGAAGTCGTGAAACGCGATGCATCATTTGGAGGAGAAAGCAACCAAGGATTTCAACATTTCGAGAATCGACTTTTTGGCCATCCTGAGGACAAGAAACCGACACTTCGATGTTGGAAACCTTGAAGTCCCAAAAGCAACATATCTTTGGACTGAGGCTATGGTCACACGTTTCGGAAGTTTGGGATTTAGCATTTCGGTAATCCCAGGGACAAGAAGTGGGGCACTTGAGATTGAAAGTCCCGAAGTCGCAAAATGCAACGTACCTTCAGAGTTAGGATGTGGTCACGGAGGAAACAGTCGCATGGACTGAGATGTGGGCCAGGGGATAATTTTCGATTTAGTCCATTTCAACATTTTGACATTTCAGGGTTCGGGGAATTGAAGTGTCAAGAAACTTGACATTAGAACTCCCGAAATCGCGAAACCTGAATGCCCTTTTCGGAAAGGGTCGCGGTCATGTCTAGTGACCATGTGGAGGTAAAGACTGACATTGCGTGCATGTTGTGTGGAGTGGGTTTTCACGCAGGACCTGTGGATCTAATTGTTGAAGGTTCCAACAGGGAACTAAAGTAGCCTCTTCCGCTTGAGGAGAAATCAGAACGATCCTAAGACCGAGAGGTCGCACAGAACCTGCGAGGCAGGGGATGTTGCTTCATAAGTGGTATTAGAGCTTAACTCTGTTTGTATATTGCAGGCAAAGGAAGAAAGAGGAGAAATAGTACTCTGATACACATCAGTTTGGTATCAGAGGAAGACAGAGCACTGAAGATACTCTGTGGTGATTGATGCAGGAAGGAAATAGTCAAGAAGACAGTTGAGAGGACTGTAGGAGATGCTAGAAGCACTTAGGGTTGCAGAGTGACAACAACAGGTTTTCCAGGAGGGTAGATAGAAGGCAGGAAAATGGCTATTGAAGGCCATAGACGCGATGGAAAGAAGATCCATCAGCAGCCAAGCAAAGCTGAGATGGATAAAGAGCTCACCGAGATTAGAGAGAGGATGGAGGAACTTGCACTGTAGATGCAACAGGATGCAAGATCACATTGGGTGTATGAATGGCCCATGAGTACGAAGGTAAAATGGCTAGTCAGGGAGATGTTGGCCAGAAGATAGCGGAGGTTGTTGAAAATGTGGTTGAGGCATGTTGAAAGCCTCAGAGATGAAGAGGAGATGGTTCAGGTATGGGAACCAGAGACTGGGAGGAATATCAGTGATGTTGATGATGAACTGAGATCACTAGAAGATCTTAGAGACTGCCAATATGGCAGAACAAAAATTTCCAATTGCTAGGTGGGCAATGAGATGTGATCACTGTGGGATCTCATAGACTGTTAGGAGGACAACAAGGAAATTTCATGTTAACAGGAGGGCAATGAGATGGGATCCGAGGATCTCATAGACTGCCAAGAGGGCAGCATAAAGTTTCCATATTTCCAAGTGGGTAGGGGAACAGAGGTGAGGCTATGTAAAAGTTTCATGAACTCAGAGTTGAGTTCGGATCAACCAGAGGAGCTATCAGAGGAAAAAAATAAGGACATTTTGATAATTGGAGGAATTCAGATATTCCTGCCATTGAGCCCAGTTGAGGTAAGAGTTGTTGTTGCAGATGCAACAACAGGGGAAAGACAACCATTTGTGACTATTAGAGAAATGGAGCAGACATCAGAGGTTGCCCAAGAAGAAGAAGATGAGCTTTATGAGGATTGGCTCAAAATTTTCAGCTAGGAAGTTGAGAAGACTGCAGCATTGGAGATTGAAGCAGAAAAATAAGAAGAGGCAGACAACATGAGCTTTGTTGATCTATGTGAGCAGATTGAATCCCTAGAGAGAAGGGTGATAGTGTAGAGAATGCACATCCAACAAATGAATTTGGAAGCAGATGCAGGAGGAGAATTCCATCCCAAGGAGTAGCTGGGAGAGGTTGGACCATAGCCAACACAAAGAGATATGGAAACAATAGCACTACCACAGAAGGAAGCTAAACAACCATTCAATGGTGAGACTGCAGAGATGAACTTTGTAGCAGAGTGGAAAGTTAAGGCCACGAGGGATGGAGAAGATGGCATGGGAGACCATGATGATCTACCCATTTGCAGAGAAGAAATGTAGGCAAGCAGACTGCATACACAGATCCAACCATGGGAGCAGCTGGATGAGGAGATTGAGAAGATCCGAGAGCTAATGGTCAGATCAGTAGAAGCTATCAGTGAAGGGATGTTGATCAAAAGGGAGACAACAACAACAGTAGAGCAGTGGAAGCAGCAACAGCAATAGAGCAGTGGAGCAGATGAACAACTCCAAAGGACTGTTTGGGATCCAGGAGGATTTCAACAGCGGTGCTATAGAGCTCATGAGCAGGAGGTCATGAGAAGGAGCTCATGAATTTTTCACAGCAGAGGAGTATGATGCAGGAGCATCTCTCCCAAGCCAGTCACCCAGTACAACATGCACTTTATGAAGAAGGAGAGGCGCAACCCTCTCGTTCAAATTTTAAATTTGGAAGTTGTATTAAATGTTTGTAACGCTGGTAGAGTCTTAGCCGTGTCTTTAAGCAGGTTGTAGTTAGTTACGCCTTTAATGGCTTATAGCATGGGGATCTAATTCCCACTCGGATTAGATGGCCCATTCAATGTAATTCATTGTAATTAATGAGAGTTGATGAGGATGGAGGGAAGAGCTCTAAGAGCCCCTCATGTAAGAGATCCTTTGTATGTAGGATGTGTTAGAGGTAGTTGGGTAGGTCGAGTAGAGAAGGGAAGAGAGGTGAGTCGAGACTTTGTTGTAGTCCAAGCTCAACCACATTGTAAAGAGGCATTTTTAGATTAATACAATCAAAGAATTTTTTCCTGCATGTTATTCTGTGTATGACGAATTCCTTCATGTATGTGTATTTATATGTTGTAGATGTATTATTAAGTGTGCATTTACGGAGACGGATGCATTTTCCTATCTGTGGGTTCTTTGTTTTCAGGTTTGGAATTCTTTGAGGATTCATGCATGAGTGCATGACAGAGTGTTATGGTCTCTGAAATCTAGTGTAAGTATTGCACTTCTGAAGTCTGCGGATTTAGACAAAAACATGCCAGGAGGGTGCACCAGCTGAAGTCATTGACTCAAGGAGAATCCTCAAGGTTGTTGAATACCTTGGAGGTGGAGACTGTGCAGAGGAGGACACAACAAAAGGAAGAATCTCTAAGGAGTTCTGTGTAGCTCTGTCAGGAGGTCATCGATCAAGTGCACTGAGTGTAGAAGAGAAATCTTGTTGATTTCATTAAGGGAAACAGAGTCACTAAGAGAACTCTGGAGAACTCTGCCAGGTGGGAATTGAGTAGATGCATGGGTTGCATTGAGGAGGAGAACTCTGGTTCAAGTTCAGAAAGGAGATAGAATCACTGAGGATTCTATAGAGCTCTTCCAGGAGAGCATTGAGAAGGTGCGTATGTGCACAAAGAGAACTCCTTTGAGTTCTGGAATAGAGAGCGTCCAAGGAGGAGGAACTTCACAGGGTTGTTGAATACCCTACAGGCTCAGCAAGGAGTTGCTTGAGTAAGTGGTTGCCAAGAGGGCACCAACTATTCATATGAGGGAGAGAAAATGGTTAAGTCCTTAGAGTTCTGAGCAACAGAGAAGCTCAAGATGGATAGCACCTTCGTGTGCAAAGACTCTGCAAGCCAATGTAGAAGTCAGGAAACCTTTCAAGGTTTCAGAGAGGAGAAGCTAAGGAGGGTTAGCGGTTTCAAGAACGCTGATAGAAGCGAAGTCATAGGCTTCAAAGTAGGGGACAAAGGCCGAGGCCGTTGATAATTGGAAAATCTTCCAAGGTAGGGAGAAGAGCGCACAAGGGAGAAGCTACAACTACCATCAGATCCCGCGCAGATCGCCAACAGTCATCAAATCTGGGAGAAGGTGCAAGCGAGTTAATCTTGCATATGAGCTGAGCGAAGGTTTGTTTAAGTCCCGAAATGATAGAAGCATTAGGATTTCAGAGTTCTGGGATTAGAGCATATAGGGGTCATGGATTTGTTGCACCGTGATTTCTCGATCTGCAATGTCCCGAAGGAATCGAGACCATCCATCACTTGGAGGACGTGTGGCGGTAATTCGAGGACCCATTAGGGTTTTGGATATCGGGAGACAGAGAGGTAGGATTCCGAGAGAGAGGAAGTATCGACTCATGAAGTCTTAAAGATATCAGAGCCATCCATCTACAAAGGACGCATGTCACGAGATCCTCATATTTCGTGGATTCGGGCATCGAAGAGAGGAATGGAGGAGTCTTTCGACTTCGCAACTTGCGAAGTCCTGAAGCGATCAGGGCCATCCATCTGTGGAGGACATGTGGTAGTGATCGGGGAGCTACCGAGAATTTGGATACCATGAGTTCGAAGGACCAGGGATCAGTGTCATTAGGGTCGAAAGTACCGAAACACCGAGAGTATTGAGACCGTCCAACAAGAGGACACGTGGCAAGCGGTCGATATTTCAGGGAAATCCCCGAAAGGAGTATTTCGGTATTTCAGCTACCAGAAGATGCGTGGGTAAGAGTTCGAAACTCTTGACCCATAGAATACCGAAAGAATCTGAGTCGTTGGATCAAGGGAGTCTTTGAGGCATTGATCTTGCTCAGGAGGATGAGGACTGGAGTTTCGAGACTTCGGTACTTCGGTACTTCGGATACCGAGAGTACAAGAGGGAAAGGAATTGTTTCACCAGGATTTGCAAAGTTCCGAAACGTGAATTCCTGAAATCATAGAGAGGAATAGTGTCGGGTCATGAAGACAAGATTTCAGGATTTCAACATATCAGGATTCAGAATTTTGGAAGTCCTAAAGACAAGGAATCCGGGCTCTTGGGGATGAAAACCCCGAAGTCGCAAAACGCGACATAGAGATAAGTGGGGCTGTGGTCACACTTGGTATTGGGATATCGAGATTTGGCATTTCAGTGATCCCATAGACATAAAGTCAGAACACTTCACATCGGAAGTCTTGAAATCGTGAAACGTGATGCATCCTTTGAAGGAGAAAGCAACCAAGGATTTTGGCATTTTAGGGATTGGATTTTTGGCCGTCCTGAGGACAAGAAATCGACACTTTGGTGTTGGAAACCCCAAAGTTCTGAAAGCAACATATCTTTGGAGTGAGGCTGTGGTCACATGTTTCAGAAGTTTGGGATTTGGCATTTCAACAATCCCAGGGACACGATGTCGGGTACTTGACATTGAAAGTCCCGAAGTCGTGAAACGTGAAATACGTTCGGAGTTTCATGGAGGAAACGCTCACATGGACCAAGATGTGGGCCGGGGGATAATTTCCAATCTAGTCCATTTCGGCATTTCGACATTTCAGGGTTCAGGGAATTGAAGGGTCAAGAAACTTGACATTAAAACTCCTGAAATCGTGAAACCCAAACTCCCTTTTCGGAAAGGGTTGCTGTCATGTCTAGTGATCGTGTGGAGGTTAAGACTCACATTGAGTGCATGTTGTGTGGAGCGGTTTTTCACGCAAGACCTGTGGATCTGATTCGTTAAAGGTTCCAGTAGGAAACTAAAGGAGCCTCTTCGAATCGATGAGAAATCAGAACAATCCTAAGACTGGGAGGTCGAGCAGAACTTGCGAGGCAAGGGGTGCTGCGTCATGTTGGCATGCTTGGGTGTATCATTTGTTGATCTCTTTTCTCCATGCTTTCTTGCAGTATGCTTTCTTGAAGTGTTATTTGGCCTTGAGAGGATATTGTATCCTTATGGTATAGTGATTCACCAACTACATACTCACTCTTTTTGCATGTGACTGCCACCTTCCCTTCCCTATCGTCTACTTGAGCCGCTCCCTTCACTAGTTGTGTGGGATCGAGTCGACTTTACTTACGTTCTATTTTCACCCAAACAAATTGACTCATTCTCAACATTTTAAGATGGCTCGTCCCTGGTGATTGGATGCTTGTCTTGCCACTTGTTCTAGTGTGCTATGGTGAGCTTGATGTTTGTGAGTGGGATGGGTTGTTTGTGGGATGTGGTCACCATTGACATATTGAGAAGGAATTTTGTGTGGTTATGGCCTCATGCTTTGCATTGGACTGCATAAAATATTCTTTGTCAGATTATTTAATAATATATATTAAAGACAGTGTGCCACGACAGTGTCATCGTTTTATTGAACAATCTTTCTTAGTTTTTAGATTAGGTTGANGAATTTGTTAATCCTCACACTCACATATGATATAATTATGGAAGTACCTTAATTAAATAGAGATTTGATAGCATTAAATACTAGAAATCCCCTTATCCCAGACATTCTCTACATAGGTTGTGCTTAGTGCTTGAATTCTGATTTCCATCATGAATGTTCTAATATAGGATGGATAATAATTGTTATCAACAACTAGGTATATGGATTTCATTTTATCATGTGTCAAGGTGTCGATTGGGTAAATGAGATATTTTACTTTTAAATATTTTATTACAATCCAAGAGTCTACAAGTCTAACTTATCATTAGGGATTAGAATCCTTACACATCACTAAGGTGTTGGCCTTCTTTAAAATCTCTTAGATTGATATGCAAGCACCTCAAATCCCTCTTTTTCTTATTATGAATGATGTTCAAGTAGTATTGAATTCTTAAAGCATTTCTTAAGGAGATTTGACTTCCTTATGGTTTCTTAAGAGGATAATTGACTCACCCTTACATATATTAAAGTTTGGATAGAATAATCTTGTATGGGATAAATGATAATAATGCCTTCCAAGGGAGACTAGTTATATTCTTTTAGTTATCTTTTAATATTGAGAAAAATGATTTAAAATAAGTAAATCCTTCATTAATATAATCATCGGATATAAAATAATTATAGGGATATAAGAGCAAGTCTCTAGTTATGGCTCTTGCTAATTAGAATTTTAGGATCTTGATATTTTGCGGGTAAGTAAATTAATCTGAGTATATTTTGTCGATATATTATAATTGGTGATCATTCTTGCGCCATGACTTAAATGTTGATGTATGATCGGTTATGAATTTTCTTACTCTTGCATCATGAAAATAAAGTTGATGGTTCGTCTTGTGTCATGAAATAAATGTTGATGTGTGATTGGTTAGGAGTTTTCTTACTCTTTTGTCATGAAAATGAAGTTGATGATAAACATTGCGTCATGAAATTAACGCTTATGTATGATGAATTATGTAATTATATTACTCTTGTGCCATGATCATAACATTGATGTATGACTGATTGAGTAATTAGATTCCATTGCACCACTAAATAATGTTGACGTGTGACTATTTTAGTAACTAGTTTACTCCTGCGCCATTAAATAAAGTTGATGTATGATTGTTTTTAGATTACTCTTGCACCATGTAATAATGTCGATGTATGACCAATAATCTAGACAAGAGGTATGAGTTGTGATTGATTAAGGGATGTAGACACCTCCTTGTTGCCAAGAAAAGATGCCAGCACTGAGACCTTAAGTGGTCAAAATCAATCAGATGAATCATGGGCTTTGTTATAACCCTAAAATGCACCATACAGGTTTACCTGGCATCAGGCCAACTCATGCCTCTTCCTAGCCAAAGCCATGCTGAGTATTTCCTCAAAAAACCACTCAAAACAA
>SNQJ01S0019723.1:12685-22947 GCA_010110895.2 Picea sitchensis
TCTCTTTATTATTTAAATAATCCATCTTGACTTTGTCACCTTACTTTATCATTTAAATAATGATTTCTTATTTTAGGTCACTTAACCCATTTCTAGGTCACTTAACCTATTTTCCTTATTTTTAGGGTTAACCACTTTCCATAAATACAAGGTTCTCCAATACTTTATCATTTAAATATTCCTTCTTGATTTTGTCAGCTTACTTTATCATTTCTTGATTTTGTCACTTCTCTTGATTATTTAAATATCCACCTTGACTTTGTCACTTTACTTTATCATTTAAATAAAAATTTCTTCTTTTAGGTCACTTGAACTTCTTTGACCTTGGGGGCTTCAAGCCTTCATGTGGGGGTCCTTCATATTCGTAAGGACATAACTCTCAAACCATGAGGATTTATGTGACATTCCACATACCACCGGAAATGGAATGACAAGCACTATCCATCTAGGATATTTTCACCAACAATTTCCTTGATCTTCATCTCTTTATTCCACATACAAACATGGGTCCTCCAACCATTCTTCTAGGATAACTCAATTTGCAAAGCGTATTCCCATGAGGGCTTTCACCATAAGGGGACCACTTTGGAGTTCATCCATTTGTGCACCTTATCAATCATGATAAGACAATAATGAGTCATCTATACATTTTTCCAACATTGCATCATATACCAATGAAACCGCAATGATCCATCTTCATCATGTATCAATAACAACTCATTGATCCATTTTCATCATATCAATGACAACTCATTGATCCATCTTTATCTATGCATTCTCATCAAGGAAAATACATATTAGATTAGATCAATCATCAATCAAACAATCCTTTGACATCAATCAATCACTTGACATCAATCAATCAAACGATTGGAATCAATGACAACATGATCCAACATATATATATATATATATTAAAACATAAATTTTTACCACTAGCATAATTTAGACCTAGACCTTAAATTTTTGTGTTGGGTGACATTTTATTAGAGAAATGGTTTTAAAAATTCTTATCACATTATTCATCCTAAGGCCACCTATGTTCATTCATTTATCATTAACAACATGACGTGCCCTTCAAGATGCACTAGGTTCTCCAAGGGTGACACTCCCCTGATCTTTTCCCCTACACGATGTGCCCTTCAGGATGCACCACGTACGCTAAGGCTGGCACTCACCTCTTTCCATTTTTCTTGTACGATGTTCCCTTTAGGACACATCACATGCTCCAAGGGTGCCACTCGCCTCTTGACTGACTTGGTAGACATCAAAATCCCCTCGAGTCAATACTCCGCCAAGTGAACTTGTGGGAGACGAAGGGCCTCTATAGAATAAGGCCCCCGCCTTATTTCGCGACCCTTAGAATCATCGTGAGCGACTATCACAGTCTGCCCTCATGGCATCGTGGGTTCTCTCGAACTAGGTAAACATTAACCTATAGTTCGAGCCACGACGAGAGTGCTAGTAGGCTGTAGCAGGGCTGCTGTCAACACCTCCCCCTCAACTTCTCTTATAGTCATGCGTGACCCCTTTACTCCACATGTGAGTCTAGTCGGAAAGCTATCATCAACTTGCATCATCAAAGAATCATGTCAGAATATATCCATATCGTATCATCTAATCAGATGCACTAATATCACCTATAAAACAATCAAACCCCAATGGTACACTCCTCGACTCGATCCGAAGTCCAAGGGGTTCCATCAATGCATCTGCATCCTGAAGGTCTAAGATCCTGCACACTCAGTGAAACCGAGTCAATAGCACTTGTCTATGTCAATGCAGTAAAACAATAAGTCATCAACCCATAACGCCTCATAATCAAAATAAATGTTTTAATAACATAAAATATGGATCACTTGTGAGCAAGTGTCCTCAAATAATAAGTTCGCTCAGTGTGGAAGAGAGAGATGTTACATACACCCCCTGTTGGTCTAAATTTTGTACCAAAGTTTTATAGTAAAAATGATGAAATAAAGTGTATCACAATATCATAAGTCTATCTATCAAATAAAAATGGAAACTGCAAGTGCATATCATATGTGTCCTCCCAGGTCATCGAGTGCAGACTATAGTTTTCCCACTGGACCTTGACCTGCTCTACCGTTCAATGTCGTAGTTGTCAAATGCGATGACCCAAGATGCGGATTGGCTCAAACATGAGCGCCCCCTCATCCAATACCTGCAAGGAACTCATGTCAATAACATGTGTAGGATCACTAATATAATGTCTCAAAACAGATACATGAAAAACATCATGCATAAGCCTCAAAGAATCAGGCAAGGCTAGTCGATAGGCCACGGGCCCCTTTTTCTCCACAATCCCAAAAGGTCCCACAAACCTAGGAGAGATTTTAGCTCCTTTTCCAAACTTGATCAAACTCTTATGCGGTCTAACCTACAAGAAGACTCGATCGCCAACCTCGTAACTACTGTCGACATGGTGCGCATCGCCATAACTCTTCTGTCGATCCTGTGCTTCTTTAATCCTTTATCTTATTGTTTTCATTTTATCTTACATTTCTTGTATTGCTTCTAGTCCCACCATGACCCTATCCTCAAGCCGATCCCAACTCAAGGGAATCTGACACGGTCGTCCATAAAGAAAATTGAAAGGCGCCATCTTAATGGTGCCTTGGTAACTGTTGTTATAAGCGAATTCCACCGGTGGCAAGAATTCTTCCCAATGATTTTGATGGTCCATCACATACATGCACAACATGTCCTCCAAGGTCTGGTTCGTTCGTTCGTTCTACCCTTCAATCTCTGGGTGGTACGTAGTACTGAAGTTAAGTTGGGTTCCCAAGGCCTCTTGGAAACTTGTCCAAAATAATCCAGTAAAAATCGATCCTCGATTGGATATAATCCTCATAGGCATGTCATGCAGCCTCACAATCTCACTGATGAAAACTCTAGCTATGTCTGGTGCCTGATACGTCATACGCATAGGAATAAATTGAGCACTCTTTGTCAAAGTGTCTACTACTATGAAAATCGAGTCATGTCTCCTTGCTATCAGTGGCAATCCAAAAATAAAATCCATCAAAATAACCTCCCATTTTGATTCTGGAATATCGTGTGGCTGTAGTACTCCTGTAGGATGTCTATGTTCAGCCTTCACTTGCTGACATTCTAGACATCGGGCCACATAGTTGACTATATATGTCTTCATTCCCTTCCAGAAGAATAAGGGTTTAAGGTTTTCCCTCATCTTCGTGACTCCCGAGTGAGCCATGTAAACTACTCTATTGGCCTCACTTAGGATCAACATCCTGAACTCATCGTTCGGCGGTACGTAAATCCAATTTTTAAACCTCAATAAACCATCACTATCAAACGAAAATCCTTCAAATCTTTGTAGTATCATTGTGTTTTGTCCGATAAAATCCTCGACCTCTTTGTACCAGTCATCATCACGCTGTAAAGTTAGAATATTTTCACGTAGATTCATCTAAGGAGGCAACACCAAAAATATGCGTGGTCTCTGACTCAATGCATCTGCCACTCAGTTCATTGTTCCTTTTATGTAAGTAATCTCGAAGTCGTACTCGCTAAGAAATTCTGACCAATGTCGTTGTCGCGCGTTCAGGTCACTTTGTGTAAAGATGTGTTGTAGTCCACAGTGGTCCATTTTTAGTTCAAAATTTCATCCAACAAGGTAGTGTCTCCAAACCTTCAAGGCATAAATGTTGGCTAACAACTCCAAGTCATGCGTCGCGTAGTTCTCCTCATGCCTTCCCAGTTTCCTCGAGATGTAATTGATTACTCATCCGTCTTGCATCAAAACTCTGCCTAAACATTCCTTGGATGCGTCAGTGCATACCAAGAAGTACGCATCCATGTCAGGGACCTTTAGTATTGGCACTGTTGTCAATAGCTCCTTGAGCCTCCGAAAAGCTTATGCACATTTCTCGGTCCAAACAAACTTATTGTTTTTCTTTTGTAATTATGTGATCATATTTTCTATCTTCGAAAATCCCTCGATGAACCATCAATAGTATCCTACTAGACCCATGAAGCTACGTACTTCCATGAAGTTCATCGGCATAGGCCATTCCATAATAGCCTCGACCTTGGTTGGATCCACGATGATACCTTCGCCGAAAATGACATGCCCTAAGTAGTGAATCTTCGATTATAAAATGAGTATTTGGACAACTTCCATACAATTTGTGCTCTCACAAACATTGTAGTACCAAGCGTAAGTCCTCGTCATGCTCCTCATCATCCAAGAGTAAATCAAAATATCATCAATGAATACTTGGACGAACTTGTCCAAGTACTTGCAGAACACCCCATTCATCAAACTCATGAATACACATGTGGTGTTTGTTAGTCCAAACGGTAAAACAATAAACTCGTAATGTCCAAACCTCGTCTTAAAGGAGGTCTTAGGGACATCATCCTCCTTGATCTGTAACTAGTGATACCTTGATCGCAAATCGGTCTTTGAGAACACTGTCGCACCCTTCATCTAATCAAATAGATCATCAATCCTCGGCAATGGATATCGATTCTTGATCGTGGCCTTGTTCAATTGATGGTAGTCAATGCAGAGCCTCCATGACCCATCCTTATTTCGTATGAAAATAGTAGGCACATGCCACGGTGACAAAATGGGACGTATCAGTCCTAGGTCCAGCAATTCCCTCAGTTGCATTCTCAACTCTTGTAACTCTGGGGTTGACATCCAATAAGGCATTTTGGCTAACGATTCAGTTCCTAGTTTTAGGTCTATAGTAAACTCCAATTCCCTCTCTAGCGGCATCGCAGGTACCCCCTCCAGAAAGCCGTCTGCAAACTCTCTCACCACCGGAAGGTTTTCTAAACCCTTCGATATTCCCTTCTTGTTTAGTGGAAGGATCACATAAAGATTACATCCCTTGCACATGCTCTTCCAAAGCTGTAAGGAAGAGATGAACCTCAGGGAAACTCCCTAGTTCTAGCCTACAATCACACATCTTTGTCCCTCATCATGGACCAAGCTCAACCATTTCGTCTTGCAATTGAGTATCACCTCATGCGATTCCAACCAGTCCATACTAATCATGACGTCATACGATCCTAAGATTGTGACGTACAGGTTGGCCCTGGTGAAAAAATCTCCCAAGTTAAGAATATAGCTTGTAACCTTTCCTCCAACCTTCTGTTTGGCTCTCGAGGCCATCTCTACGAAGATAAACTCATCCTGTTTGACTGCCTTTACCTTAATCCTTTTTAGCGCTGCACCAGAAATGAAACTCTTGGTAGCACCATGATCTATCAAAATACTAAGGGTCTAGTTAGCGACGGTACCTGTCGTCTCGAGCATAGTCGATTGATGCTCTTCCTGGCAGTTATTCACCGCTGCATGAATTCAATCGATCTTGCCCAAATATCCCACGGTAGTGGGTCTGGCTGATCCATATGCTCTAGTCCTCTCCACAGGGTATTTGCGGTGGTAGTGTGGCTCCCCACACGTCCAACACCCCTTCTTCGACCCAGTATTCCTGGTACCCGAAGTAGAAGATGACAGCCCACCTGCCTAGAATCCTGGTTTGTTCTACTAAACAGGCCTAAATTGTTGTTGTTGTGGTCCCCGATAAGGGGTCCACTACTGAGGCATCGATCGTCGATATGTAGTGAAGGTGGATCCCCTTTGGAATCCACGATATCTTGGCATATGTTTGATGCTGATGTGCACCAGATGACACCTACCCTACTAGTCTAACTGGAGTCCTGGTCTGATCCCTGCTAATAAGCTCCTCCTCTACTATGAGGGCCTTCTGTATGACATCATGCAAGGTTTGAGGCATCAAAATCCTAACCTTTTCACATATGTTTCCGTTAAGGATGAACATGAACCTATTGACCTTAAGTTTCTCAGTGTTAAGATGCGGAGCATACCGGAGCATATCCATAAAACGGGCCTCGTACTCGGGCGTCGTACGACTGCCCTATCATAAGGTGTTGAACTCATTGAGATGACACTCAATGAATTCCTTTGATAGGTACCTCTCTTAGAACCGTTCCTTGAACAGTTCCCATGACATGTCTTCGACGACCATGTTCAGCTGTGGTAGGAGCATCTTCCACCATAAAAGAGCACTCCCCTTC
Source organism: Picea sitchensis (assembly GCA_010110895.2). Classification (NCBI taxonomy): domain Eukaryota; kingdom Viridiplantae; phylum Streptophyta; class Pinopsida; order Pinales; family Pinaceae; genus Picea; species Picea sitchensis. The sequence goes on from SNQJ01S0019723.1 coordinate 18,782, forward strand.
AGTTGAAATACCACCATGCAGATCTTCATGTTGGAGGTATAATCACGAAGTGCAAAGAACATCACCATATTCTCCAACCATGCCTCAGCGGCTACATTGTCCGGGGCACCAAAAAACTCAAGAAATTTGACCTTCTCGAGTTCATGGTGAATGATACCAATGTCGACCGCAGTGCACGGTGGACCCTCAGGGGGTGTCGACACTCTGGCCTCATATCTGTCCAAATGGCTGATTAGTGCCTCAAACATGTGCTGAAAAGATCTCATCATTCCGACCACATCACCAACTACTATTTTCTCCTACCCGACAACCTGTTCATCTCCTTGGGGGTTAGACTCCTCAGGCATGGAAACTACTACAGGTGTCGTGCATCCTCCCGTAGCATCCCCGTCAAATGCCTCCCCGATGTCCTCTAACCATGATTACCTGCACGAATACAAGTCAAATCAATTAGCATCATTATAATCAAATCATATCAACGAAAGCCGTAGTGATCCCAAGTCATGGGTTGAACCTGCTCTGATACCATATGTAACAACCACATTGATGCGGCCACGGGTGAAGCCAATTTTTTTCTTTTTTGTTTCGAATAATTAAGGGCACGAAGGAAACAAAAACAAAAGTTTGACCACACCCCAGATAACGAATAGAAGCATGCAACCCAGGTAATAGGAAACTACGACACCTCGCACAGACATAAGGGCAAATGGGAAAACATGTGCAGAATAAAAAGGAGGACGACTACCCAACTGACTCAACATGACCATGCCTACAAGCTAAGGGAAAAAATCCCCGTCTTGAAATCATGGCCTAGAAGAACAAAGACTAGAACCTCAAGGCGCACTGACCTAACGCCTGAAGGCATTCGATCCTTGCACCAAAAGAAACTTGCACACTCGACAACACTCACACCAAGGTACCTACTCCAGCCAAGATCTCGTTTGCGACTATCCCCCAAGGGCACAACATGATCCCCTCGTCGGGAAGGATGTTGTTCCTAAGTGATCGATGCATCAATACCCTTGGTGCAACTCATCCTATCTAGACCAAGGGATCTAGATAAATCCAACACACTAGGAACCGAATACAGAGAAGAAATCACACCCATACCCCAACAACAGGTCGATGAAATGCCAGAACGAAGACAAGGGATGACGCAAGCCAAAATTTTGACATCGTCCATGACCCAACCAATCCCCCAGTCTAACTAGTCAATGATTACAATCTATTTTAACATTAGTTTCCATTCTAGATGGGGCACATCTAAGTTACAACTAGTTATTAACTTAAATAACAACATTAACAATCTTAAGGTAAAGTGCTATCATTATAACGCTTATGAACAATTAAATCTCAACATGTAGTCTAGTTATACTGACCAAACTAACAATGCTAGTTGTCTACTATCATTGAGAAGTAAACTGCTTATTATTAACACTGTTGTAGCATTTTATCAAGGCAAATAACATAGCAGTTATGTAGCAATTAATATAGTAGTTAACAAGGCAATTAACATAATGAATAACATAACAATTAATTTAGCAATAACAGGATAGTTTACATGACTATTTTCATAACAAGTAATATAGCAATATCAAGGCATTTAATGTGTTAGTTAACATGCAATTGATATATCAGTAACAAGGCGATTCACATGACTCTTAACAGAATAATTAAAAGCATAATAAAAAAATGATTTACCTAACTGTTAACCATTTAACTCGTTGTGGCATTTAATCAATAAGAATGAATCTGCTGACCATTAACATTGTTGTAGCAATTGTTCCGGCTGTTAATAAGGCAAGTCATATAACATTTAGTATTGCAATTAACATGGCGATTAACAAAAAAGGAAACGACCGACCATTAACCTTGCAGTAGCAATTGTTCTGGCATTTAATATGACTAACACATAGCAATGAATCTAGCAATAACAAGACAATTAATGGACCCAAGACATCGTCATAGCCATTATTGTTGTTTCTAGGTTAAAGGGAAAATCAACAATTGAGGCAAACTCGAGGCCTTTCAACCGCAAACGCAACCCACAATTGGTGGCGAATTCGGGGTGGATAACAAGAAAAATAGTCATCTAAATCATGACAATTTTGTGGTCAATTAAGGCGGAAACACAACCAATTTCTAATTATCAAAAATGTGGTCATTCTATCAAGTAATGTTATGATTTAAATGGCTAAATCGTGGGTGATTTCTACAACAACATAGTCAACTTCTGATTATCAAAAACATGGTCTTTCCAACAAGTAAAGTTATGATTTAAATGGCTGAAATCGTGGGTGATTTCTACGAAAACACATTCAACTTCTAATTATCAAAAACGTGGCCATTCCAGCAAGTAAAGTTATGATTTAAATGTCTAAAATCGTGGGTGATTTCTACAACAACACAGTCAACTTATGATTATCAAAAACATGGTCATTCCAACAAGTAAAGTTATGATTTAAATGGCTAAAATCGTGGGTGATTTCTACAACAACACTATCAACTTCTAATTATAAAAAACGTGGTCATTCCAACAAGTAAATTTATGATTTAAATGGATAAAATCATGGGTGATTTCTACAACAACTCAACAAACAATTGGGAGCAATTTCGTGGGTGGTCAAGTCTGGTAATAAAAACCTATGTAATAAAATTGTGATGGTATAACAATGGTAACCGTGCAGAAATAAACATCCTTGACAGTCAAATCATCGAAAAAAAACTGAGTATTAAAATTGTGGAATTTAAATTCGGGGTAATAGCCGAAAACGCATACAGTGATAAACATTTTCAAACACCTGGGATACCAATACAAAATGCAAACATGAATCAATTTGTTTTTCCATTGCCCGAATACCCATACAAAATGCAAACATGAATCAATTCGTTTTTCCATTGCGAGAATACCAATAAAAAATACAGACATGAATCAATTCGTTTTTCCAATGCCAGAATACCAATATAAAATGCAGACATGAATCAATCCGTGTTTCCATTGCCAGAATACCAATACAAAATGCAGACATGAATCAATTCATTTTTCCATTTCTAGAATACCAATACAAAATGAAAACATGAATCATTTCATTTTTCCATTGCCAGAATACCAATACAAAATGAAGACAACAATACAAGAACTGAAACGATCCAATCCACCAAGGACAACAATGGAGGTAGACGAATGATAGGTTCAGCCTTCGCTCATCATCCTCTCACAGAAAGGAAGGACGTTGAGATCCATAGGTATATTAATGCTGAAGCAACGACCGTAGATCAAGCTCCTAGCCAACTGCCCAGGTGAGGACTGATGAGCTAGGGATGATAGACAAAACCACCACAATGGTCACAATCAAACATCACAAGGAGGTCAAGACATGGAGGAAAATGAATTCCATGGGAGTCAATCAATCATCGAGCTAGGCTATGGAAGAAATTAAGTCATCAATCTAGACAATCAATTTAGTTACTCCATTACATATGTAGATCCAAGCATAAATCCTACAACAATCTACCATACAAAAATGAAGTGAGCGTACCATTGCCTGATCGCCCGCTCTGAGTGACATCTCGCTTGCTCCATGCAACTCCCGCTTTCTGACTGACGAGACTTCACCGGTACCTCCTAGCCAATGGTAGGGGTACTCTTCTTCCTTGTTAGCCCCTCGAACTATAAAGGGGCCACACACACTATCTAGAGATAACTACTGACATAACTGCTGAAGAGCACCTGGCCGCCTTCTACAGCTATGCTGATAACCTAAATATTGAGAATGAAGATGTCTGGATGAGGGTTTTCGTTCAGAGCCTGGATGGTGAAGTAAGGAAGTGGTTCAGAGGTCTGGCCCTTGGGTCTATTGCTGGTATCGAGGCTTTGGATAATGTTTTCCCGAGACAGTGGGGGGATAGAAAAGATTACATATATTACATGACTGAGTTTGGGTCCATGAAGAAGCAGAAAGGAGAGTCTGTCTCTGACTTCTCCAAAAGATTCAATAAAATGTATAATAAGATTCCTGCTGAGATAAAGCCCTCTGAGGCCTCTGCTCAGATTTCATATGCCAGTGCATTCGACCCTGATTTCTGTCTCGTATTAAGAGAAAGGAGAGCCACCTCTTTAGCTCAAATGCAAGATGAAGCTATAGAGGTGGAATCCAATATACTAG
>SNQJ01S0019723.1:22997-36045 GCA_010110895.2 Picea sitchensis
CATTTGTGCACCTTATCAATCATGATAAGACAATAATGAGTCATCTATACATTTTTCCAACAATGCATCATATACCAATGAAACCACATCGATCCATCTTCATCATGTATCAATTACAACTCATTGATCCATCTTCATCATATTAATGAAAACTCATTGATCCATCTTCATCTATGCATTCTCATCAAGGACAATACATATTATATTACATCAATCATCAACCAATCAATCCTTTGACATCAATCAGTCACTTGACTTCAATCAATGACATCAATCAATCAAACCATTGGCACCAATGAAAACATGATCCAACAACTACAAACATAGATCCATCTTAAAATTGGATCTATCAAGCACTGAGAGGGATCAAATTTCTTAAGGTGTAATGTTTTTTTATAATTTTATTCCATGCTTGAATTTCTAATTTGATCATTTCAGCGCTTAGTGCTTGATAGATGTAAGTTTAAGATGTTTTTTTATCAAGTCAACTTTATTTTTATCATTGTTATTTGTTTAATTGATCCAACTATGATTTTTATTAAATCTGACATCATGTTAATGTGACAACATCTCTCCCATACTAGGTTGTAGAGAGCCTCGCTACTCTTGGTGCAATTATGACCAATAGGCAATATGGAAAACTCTACATGAGGATAGAGATGAGATGATGTCGAAGTAGACCAACATCTTCCATACCTTATGCACAAATATGGGTATTAAAGACTCTGACTTATGTTATTTTAGGAAAACCATATATGTAGAAGCATCATGTTTTATATGAATCTCGGCCTCGTAGTGTCATTATTACTTTTAGAGGTCAACTCTACAAGGTATGGGAGGTAGTCCCAATTACTGCGGTTTCTTGTTATATAGAAAGTACTACAGAAAAGTGGTCTCTTAGACTGAGAGATTTTTCCTCTTTATGTTTTAGTCAGAAGGTGAACCGAACGTCACTGCAACTTCAAAAACCTCTACACGAGGTCTCTCTACAAAACAAAAACAGGTGGACAATATAGTAGAAGAGCACAAAGACATATTTTCCTTTCCATCTACGGGGGTGGATTTTCACTATCAGGTAAATCATTCAAATGATTTGACACCCATTTCTCCTCTTCTTAACAACCATGTATACAAATTTTATATTATGCAGAAGGAATAAGTAAAACTCCACATCCAAGAACTAATTCTAAAGGGCCACATAAAACAAGATCCTCACCTTGTTGGAGCTCAATTGTCCTGGTACAAAATACGGATGGGACATGGTGACTTTGTATTTATTATAGAGCCTTGAAAAATATCACAATAAAGAATCGATACTCGATCCCCAAGATTGATGATGTTCTTGATCAACTCAAGGGAGCCAAAATTTTCAGTAATATTGATTTGAAGTCACGCTACCACTAGGTGTGGATTGGGAAAATTGATGTATGGAAGACAACATTCAATTCTAAATATGGTCTCTTCGAGTGGTTGGTCATTCCTTTTGTCTTAACTAATTCCCTGGACACATTAATGAATATCACGGATGATATATTGCGACCATTAACAAACTCATTTATGGTCATATATATGGACGGAATCCTCATCATTAGCTATACCTAGGAGGAACATTTGAATAAAATTCAACAGGTCCTGGGTATCCTGTGACAACACAAGTTTTATTCCAATTTATAGAAGTGTCCCTTCGACATGTGGAGAATCCAATGTTTTGGATACATAGTGGATGAGTATAGGTTATGCATGTGGATCCAATGAAGGTCCAATTCATCCATGATTGGTCTACCCCAAAGGCACTAAATGAGCTCTGCAACATCTTGGGCCTCACCAACTTCTATCTTCTTTTTTTTATTGGGGTTCTCTCATATCACTTGGGCCCTAATCTAGGTGACCAGGGGTGGATAAAATGAAAAACAATTTTGGGCACATCCCAACAGAACTTATTCGAGGATTTGAAATTTTTCCACTGCTAAACACCAGTCCTTATTATACCAAACCTACAAAAACCATTTGATATTGAGATAGATTCTTCATATTATGATATCGGTGCAATCCTCACTCAAAATGGGAATCTGGTGGCCTATCAGAATGAAACACTATTTTATATTATTCATATATACCCCACCTACAATAAAGGGATGTACTTGATTGTGCAGGGATGTTGATAGTGGAATAATTACATTCTAGGGAAGGAAACGATCATTCAAACTAATTGTAGGCCTCTACAATTCATGCAGACATAGGAAAAGTTACAAAATCACCACCATCATATGTGATCCATGTACATGTAGCAATTCCACCTTAACATGAAGTACAATAAGAGAAATACCAACCATGTCGTAGACTACCTTGGTCGATCCCCATTTGTGACATTAACCACGAGTGTAACTCCTATGGGAATGAGACATTTGAGTGGCCACAATTATACAATAGTGATTAGGAGCTTATTGCTACCTATCAGACATTTAGCATAGGAAAAACTATTCCAGTATTTCAACTCTAGGATGGAATGTTATGCCATCTGATCCATCTATGTGTTCCTTCAAGTGAGAATACAAATATTATTTTGGAATCTCACTAAAGTTGGCTGGAAGGACACTTTGCCGTGGAGAAAACAATGGTAGTATTGCCAAATAATTTTTATTGGTCAAATTTTTGACGATATGTCTGCAAGTATATCAGATCCTGCACTTCCTACGCCATTTCCAAACACGACATTAAGAAACAGAAGCTATACACCCCTCTTCCTACTCTATATAGGCCTTGGGATTCCATCTCCATGGATTACATGTCCATTCCTCCTTCAACCAAGCACGGGAATGACTGTGTCTTTGTGTTCATTGATCAATTCTGTAAAATGGTAGTTTTGGCACCTTGCAAGAAGAACATCACAATCAAGGGCACTGCTAAGATCTTCTTTGAACGTGTTTGGGTTCATTTTGGGCTCCCACAGACCATTATTTCATATTGAGATATTAGGTTCTTGAGTGATGTTTTCTCCATCCTATGGTAAATGATGGAAACCAAGCTAACCAAATCGACTACATTCCACCCACAGACTAATGAAAAAACAAAGGTAGTCAACAAGATGATTTTCCTTATCCCGAGGATGTAAAAATCAAAACGTCCATGTACATGGGATGATATCCTTCCTTATATTCAACATATCCAAAACAAATCCCTCCACATATCGATTGGACATATCCCTTCTTAGGTGTGCTTGGGGTTCCATCCATTGGCCCCCATTCATGTAGCTCTATCCATTGTAGTTGCACATGAATTCTCCTCCAATGATCACATCATGATTGATTGAGAAGCCAATTATTTTGATATATTCAAGCAAATCCAACAAAACGTTCATGATATTTTGCAAAAATCCAATTCCAGGTACAATCAATGTCACGATCAACATTGGGTGTCACACAAGTTTCAAGTAGGAGATAAGGTATGGTTTCATTTGTAGAAAGAGTGCTTCACTAGATCCCATTGGAAGATCTTCCCAATTTGATTATGGGCCTTACACAATAACCAAGGATATGGGTGAGAATTTGTTTCAATTAACCATTCCTCATTTTCTTTGCTTGCACCCAATATTTAATGTGGAACTACTTTGACCATATTTTCCACCTCTCCTACACACTTTAGAAAAAATTGAGAACTTGGCCCCTATAATAATCAATTATGAATGAATTAAACATGCAACAATTGATTGAATCATGGACACCAAAATTAAGGGAACCCACCAACAAAACATTCAACTATATCAGGTCATCAAAGCAGGGAAGCTTCTTCACCAAGGTAAGTGGATCACTAGGAGTCAGATTCAACACACGTTTCCTCATCAAATGGAGGAACTTGAAATATTGGGGACCATTTCTTCCTAAGGGGGGAGGAATAATCCAAGTGGATACTAGTGGCCACCCACATATTCCACTAATTCAGAATGGCTCCACATCTTGACAGTTTTCCTATGGTTTTTCAGGTCCCAAACTTCTAAGGCCGTTCGAGGCCCTAAATGATGTTTTTTTTATGCTGTAACACCTAACATGTAGATGAAGGAAGATGTTAGGCCAAATGGAGTGTGTAATACCATGTCAGCAAGGATGCGTGGGATATATACGTCAATAGACCATGTCAGCAAGGACATGTAACAAACCACTTCAGCAGACCACGTCGGCAAGGACACGTGGCACAACCAAATAATGACAAGTGTCAAGATGAAATCGACATTTCTAGTACGTGTAAATCACGAATCTGAGTGACACGTGGTAGCTACTCGGCTCGTTCCATGTCATCAAGTGACGTAAGTAGGCTACATCACTCCATGAGTTTTACTTTGGGAGTTCTACCACCAGCACTTGCCCAAAGTCTCGAAATCCCGAAGTGGACATGAGACGTCCGATATGAAGATCACTTCAAGAGCATTCTCGACTGTCGATATACGACAGTGGAAGGATAGTGTAAGTGGATGTATTAACCGACAACAAGATGACTCCACCACTTATGACTTACTCAATAGGTGATCCCTCCGGAGGAAAGAAGGGGTTGAGATTTGAAATCTCTGAAGTTTGGAGACCCGAAGGAGATCTCGACCATTGATTGAGAAAGGGACACACGTTAGTGGATTGTCATCTCCAGAAGATCGACGTATGGAGGAAAGAATGGGTTGAGATTTGAAATCTTCAAAGTCTGAAGACTTGAAGGAGATCTCGACCATTGATCAAGAAAGGGACACACGTCAATGGATTGTTAGCTCCGAAAGATTGACGTACAAAGGAAAGAAGGGGTTAAGATTGTAAATCTTCGAAGTCCGAAGACCTGGAGTAAATGGTGGCCATCCATATCCATTCTTAAATAAGACCCAAACGTCATATTAAGCCTTGTAAGACTCAAATCTGACGATTGATCAGTTTCCATGAAATAAACGTAAACCGTCTGATTTGTTTGGGAAATCTAATTTGGAAGTTTTGAAAGGTTTCAAGTCCAAAAGTTATGAAGGGTGAAGTCCTGAAGTCCCGACAATCATCCATCTCATCGGGAGATTGAATATTGATCTTTGAATTGATAAGCGCTCAAGCACCTAACGTCTGAATAATGCCATTGGTCATATGGTAAAAAGATGTAAAAGGAAAAATGTAATGTGTTGCTTAAATTGATAAGCATGTGGTTCTACACCAATGATCACATGAACATGGTTTGAAGGAAGCGTCGATTTATTTAATCACGGAGATGAAGGAAATCAATCCATACCTGTGATCAATTTATGAAAGTAAAGGGGATGCCAGGTGTAAAGTTGAAGACCTCGAACGATGATCTATGGTGGTTCCAAAAGTTGTTGTAAATGAACAAGTTAGTTATAACTTGTTGCACAAGTCGGCCCAATAATTTAAACAAGTTTTGATCTACATACCAAGAAACTTCATAAGAGGAAAGCATCATCACAGGGGGAGTTTTGTATATGAAGTTAGTGTGTTTCCTTCAATGACAAAGGGGGAGATTGTTGGACATATTGTCATTGATGTCAACAATCAATGTGATGATTTGTTTTTATGATGAATTATCATTTTGATTTACCATAGATAAGATTTTCATTGATGTCAACAATATATCAATTAGCAGAAAATGTCAAACAGTATGCAGAGATCGAAAGCGTAAGCTCAGGAGGAGGAGCGAACAATATGCAGAGATCAAATCTCGGAATCAAAAGTGTAATCTCAAGAGAAGAAGACAACAATATGAAGAGATCAAATCTCAGAAGGGAAAACACAGTACAAAAGAAAATAAAGATCAAAGATGAGAAGGGAAAACATAGTACAAAATCTAATCAAGATCAAAGCTCAGAAGGAAGAGCGCATTGCAAAAGTATCGTCAGGATCAATGGAAATATTGAGAATTCGACCAATGCACAGGAAAAGGTGAGAACCCTAAACAACCGTTCGATCAAGAAATTGATGGTGTTGATCGTCTCATATAAGGGTGAAATCATGAAGATGGGTTACACTTTTTCCTTTTTTATGAGAAAAAAAACTATATTTTCACAAGTTCTTCAACTTCCAACATATAAAAGTATTTTTTTATTTAGAATTTCACTTTATAGTAAAAACAAAACTTGTGAATAATTTTGTTAGCATTCCAATGACTATTTTTCTATTTTTTTCTATCATGATTTGATATGTCAATTTGACAATTGTTTAACAGTATGCTCCTTAAATATGAAAGGAATGATAATGAGTAAATTTTTCCTACAACCATGCATCTATTATTAAAATGATGTTTTTAAGAAACGAAATATACTGCAACAATCTACAGAGAATCTATTTTATTATGACTATAATTTTGAATCTAATGGATGAATATTATAATTTCTAGAAAATTTTTAAGATGACCAAGGTGAAAACGTTGCAGATTTTAAACACATGTTTTTCTACACCTTGTATATATCTTAATTTTTACTTAAAACTAAAATCTAAATATACCCTTTTGAAAAGAGCAATTTAAGGATTATAAATATATTTTTTTCTAAATGTTTCACTGTATATCTTTAGAGATACCGATATTTCATTTCACCGAATCATAATGTCTGTTGAAAATATTATGCAGTGAGTATTTTAAAAAATTAAGTAAAATTAGATAAAAATAAAGAAAATGAAAACAAATAATGGGAATTGAAAGTAGATTCAATTTTGGAAATGTGGGTGTCATTGTCGAAACGAAATTCTCAGTATTTGCAGGAGTCCGCAACCTCCGACATTCAAGTAAGCTTGGGGAAATTCTCTGGTTTTTGTTTTCAGTCCCAATTTCATGTTTTCGGCCGAAAAAAGATTATTTCGGCTGAAAGACTAAATTCTAATTGAAACCGTCAAAACTAAATGGTTTCCAAGGCTTTCAACCGAAAAAAACCTCTTTCGGTCGAAAGCCTGTTGAGAGAATTTCATCGATCGGAAAAAATGAAAAGACACGTCCAATCGTTTCATTTCGCACCAAATTGTATAAATAGGCTTTCGGTCGAACACATTTAACACAATTCATCGGATGGACAGACATATATGAGCTCGAGGATAGGGATTTCAAAGAATTTCTATTACTAATTGCACCTGTATTCTTTTCTTTCTTTCTTTATTCCCTTTGTTCCATAGGCTTAATCAGAGGATCGATATTGATACATGATGGTTTTCTAGAGCACCTAAACAAAGTTTTGAATCATTTTTTTGGTTTTTTTTTAATAAGGTAATTGATGTTTGTTCAAGTTTTTATTGGAATAACAATTTATATGTTGAAAGATAAATGTTGAGCATTTTTTCAAGGTGAAGTCTTTGTTGAACATATCTTTTAAAGATAACTATAAAAGTCATGGGAAACAAAAAATTGTGCAAGAGAAAATTTGATCGCACTCGAGATGATACTCGCCAAATCGAACAAAGGAAAGAGCTTTATATTGAGAAAGAAATGAGAACGTGCAAATATTGAAGAAAGAAACGATGATAATGTCAATATAGATTTTCAACAAGAATAAGTTCAACCAAGTATGCATGCACATATGATGATCGAGCACACGACACACATTGGGACAGTATTCAGAAAGTACAGAACTCAAAGTAGAGAATTCAAATTTAAAATATTGTAAATAATATAATTGGTTGTAATTACAATTTGATGTTTTTCAAAAAACATAAATAGATTTGTCTCATAATGTTGAAACCGAAATTGAATCAGAAGGCATTGAAACCGAAATTGAAGCAGAAGACGTTGAAACTGAAATTGAAGCAGAAGACGAATCACGGTACATACATAAATTTAGATAATACAAGATGAACACTCAAGTATATATAGTTTAGTGAATTTTTGTTCGGGTTATTTTTTTTAATATAAACTTTAAATTGAAATATGCAGGGGAATCTATCAACATTGATGATGAAATATTAGAAAATATTGATACTGACAAATTTGGGAAGAAAAAAGCCAAGCATTATATAAGATATCGAACAAAGAATATGTATAATACTTTTTTCAAAGATGAATCAGTAACAGTACAAGCTGAACTTTTAGTTTGTCTAATGAAGTCAAGAAAGTTAAAAGAAGCTACATCATTATTGGGTATTCAAAAGTCGACAAAGGATACAAACGTGAAACATAATGTCGTTAACAATATAAGTAGTGTATTAAAATCTTTTGGAAAATCTCGAAAATAAGATGTCTGTGTTACACGTAGAGCGATACAAACAACAGTTGTTTGATCTATCAATATAAAATATTGTTTGACACAACATATGAAAAAAACAATGGGAACGTTAAGAAAAAAATTGCACAAACATAGAAAATTTTGATTGAAAATATATGTAAATGATTAATTGACTTGTTGGACAGTGATTTCTAGACAACCCTACAAAGATAAACTTGTAGAAAATGTTAAAGAATTGGCTCGTAATTGTTGGTTGGAAGAATCTTGTGTTTCACCACATACAGGGGATGAGTTGTGACGAAGAATAGAATGAAAAAAATATGAATAACATCCAAAATATATATTGTCAATGACATAATTAGAGTTGTTCAATAAGTTCAAAGAAGAGCACAAAGAAGTTAAAATTTCCTTCAATACATTTGTGCAACAAAAACCATGGTTTGTTAGACCCATCACTATTCGTGACACTTGTTGTCGTTATCATGTGGAATTTGAGTTGTATTAAGACATTTTTTTGGATTTTGGTAAAACTTTATGGCCAGGTTCACCTCCTCCTTCCACATTCTGTGTTTTTATATCTGAAATTCTATGTGAAAGATAAGATGATTTATTTTACAAAACAAATGTGTTGGTGGAAAGAAATGTGATCGTTGTGGAAATCTAAGTTTGTTTCATTCAAAGTATCATATTGATATGAATGATCAATCATTTTCTAATATAAAAGTCAATTTCGAATTGATATGAATATATCGACAACATGGCTCCACATTCTTCAAATGTTATTTCCAAAAGGATTGATTTGAAGATAGATAAAATCTGTGTTATAAATTTTTTGAAGAATTTAGAGGAAGAAATCTATAAATACACCAAGGATTCGCATAGAGATCGATGGAAAGATCTACAATTCAAACAATCTCGTGAAGTGTTTCCACTAGGGATAATTTTGTTTGTAGTTGATTTTGTATAGAATTACACATTCGTTGCACAAAAATAAATACAGAGTGAATATTATCATTCTGATCAAGTCACGATATTTTCCCACATTCTATATAGACATGCTCAACGGATTCTTGATAACATAGAAAGCACCAACAACAATCGACATGTTATTAAAGAATATCATTTTTATATAAGTGATGATCGAGCACACGACACACATTATGTAAAATATTGTTTTGATAAATTTTATGATTCATTGAAAGAACATGAAATATGATTTGATCGACATTGGATATGGTCAGATGGGTGTGCAGGTCAAGTCAAGTCTTCATGATCATTCTATTGGTTATGTCGTCTTCATAAAAAATTAAACATTACACATTGTTGGAATTTTTTTGAGACTGTCATGGAAAAGGAGAGCACGATGGTGCAGGGGCATGTATAAAATGAGAACTTCGAAGGTATCAGCTGAACCCTCATGCCGATCGATTTGAATCCACTGAAAAAGTTGTTGAATGGTGCAAAATGGTTCTAAGTCATGAATATAATCCGTCAAGGAATGTGCGCAATTTTGTCTATAAATAAATGTTACAAATTTACACAGGATATTGTTTTTTGAACGTGTTCGAATTTATATTCAAACTTCGATCATTTTCTTGAGACATTTCAAGTTAACAAGTTCTTGTCTTGTGTAGGTTTTTTTGGTATGTTGGAATCCAGGATGTAAATAGATCAATCCCATATGACGCCAGTACAATACCTGGGACACGAAAAAATACATTCAGTTAAAACAAAACATTTTCAAAATGTGTTTGTGTTTGATAGAAGAAATGAGTCTTGTTTTTGTTCAGTTTGCATAGAGGACACAAAACCCATAGATATTTTCGAAAATGAAAATGCAGGATATGTTAAAGCTTGGAGAAATACCGAACTTACTGTAAAAGGGAAAATTCCACTTGCAAGCTCAGAGAATATGGAATCAAATGAAACTATAGTGTCAGTTGATGGCAATAGAGTTTTTTATCTTGTTAGAGAAGGTAATTTTTATGTTTAATTTTTTTCAAATAACCTGTAGATGTACTTGTATGATAATCTAACACAAACTATTTTTTGTCCAATATATCCAATTATTTGCAGGAGATGTTTTTGCCATGGTTGCACCTATAGACAATAATGAAAACGTAAAATATTATTTGATGTGATGCATGGAACAAAAGACGAGGCTATTAGAAGATTTTGATGATAACAATTTTATATACGAAAGAGGATCCATTGTATTGAAATGATATTTTTTTCAAGAAACCCATCAAATTGCTACTCATGTTCACTTTCAAGACTATCAGTCAGATGTCACAAGTTGTCGATATAGTCATTTGGTATGTCACATGTATAAAAAACTTCAGATCATTTTAAAAAAACACAGATAAAATATGGTTCAACCATATTTTATCTGTGTTTTTCAACCATTACACCAATCAAAATTATTTTATGAGCATTACACCAATCAAAATTGAGTTGTATACCTCTTGTATTGTGAGCATTTTATTTTAAACTAAAAAATTGTTAAACAACATTTCCATTGAACACTTACTTTTTTCAATAGTATTTTTTTCCACTTTATTTTAATAATATTATATTAATTTAAAAAAAAAAAAAGTTAAACATATTTTATATTTTTTCTATTGTAATAATATCTTGTTTCAAATTTTAACTAATTTCGATTTTTATTTTATTTTATGAGCATTAAATATAAATTAAAGTTGAATTGAACATCTCTTTTATTTTGAATATTTTTTTAATTATTGTTTTCAAAATAAAATAAAAGTTAAAAACATCTCTTTCATTTTGAGATTTTATTTTATTAAGGGTATATGACCTTTGAGGTGAATATCTCTTCTAGCTTTACCATTTTTTTAATGAAGTTACATGATAAAATTAAAGAAGAATTGATCATCTCTTCCATTTTAAGGTTTTATTTTATTGTCACATCATTTTGAGCATTTTATTTTATCATTATCACACAAATAAAAAAAGAGTTGAACATCTCTTCTATATCAAGATTTTATTGTATAAACATTACCTATAATTAATTTGGATCTCTTCTATCTTGAGAATTTTATTTATATTACTATTGCACCGATCAAAGAAGAGTTGAACATCTCTTCTATCCTAGATTTGAGAGCATTGACTTCTTTAAGTGGTAATGTTTGTTTGTTTGTTTGTTTGTTTTTTAAAATTAATATTCCAGCAACTAAAAACAATTTAAACATCTCTTCCACTTGTTGTAATAACAATTGACTAATAATATTATATATGTGTACCAATATCTCCATTCTAATTATTAAGATGATTTACATTTAAAATTTGAAATTATTTAGAATCTCCATTTTAATAATTAAGTTGATTTTCATGTAAACTTATTTAGAAGTGTTAATCATTAAAATTAAATTGTAATTAATAGATCTCTTCTCTAACAAAGTTAAGGAAATTAATACAACCTTGCCTAAAGTCAGGTGAAGACCCTTACAAAAATGTGGGTGTATGTGAATAGTACTAAACCAGAGCATGCAAATCATTTTCCTAATGTAATTCCCTTTCATACATGTTATTTGAGTTGTACAAGGGGTATGTGTTGTTCATTGGCATGTCTAAAACACAATGCTTGAATGCATGTACCTCCTCCTTTGAATTCCACATTGGTTACCTTCTTCCAAAATCAAACACAAGTTTTCTAAAAGGAAATAGGTAGATCATGAAAATTTATTCCTTTTAGTGCAATTCATACCAGCATAGGATTTGCATGTTTAAAGTGTTTTCTACTACCATATATTCTCAAATAAGTTTTGCATGGTTTAACATGTTGTCTACTATCATATATTCTTAAATAAATATGCAATGTTACAATCTTGTATGTTTGGCAGTTCAATATATTCTTAAATAGATATGCAATGTTACAATCTTGTATGTTTGACAATTAAATATTTTCTTGTTTGTCTATTGAGTTTGCATATTCTTAAATATATAAACAACAATACATTCTTGTATTATTGACTTTGCATATTCTTAAATAGATAAATAACAATTCACATTCTTGTATTATTTCACTTTAGTTTTTTCTTTTCATTTATTTAGCAGATATCATATGCCTATCTTTCCTTTAGTTTTTTTTATTAGTTAAGTGCATCTATGTAACCAATTTATTTAACATCTCATATGCATATATTTCCTTTAGTTTTTTTTATTAATTAAGTGCATCTAGATGTAACCAATTTATTTAACAGATCTCATATGCATATCTTTCCTTTAGTTTTTTTTATTGTTACCAATTTATTTAACAGATCTCATATGCGTATATTTCATTTCATTTTTTTATTAGTTAAGTGCATCTATGTAACCAATTTATTTAACAGATCTCATATGCATATCTTTCCTTTAGTTTGTTTATTAGTTAAGTGTAGATCTATGTTCTCATATGCATATCTTTCTTTTACATTTTTCCTTTATTTTTTTTTATTAGTTAAGTGCATATATGTAATCAATTTATTTAACAGATCTCATATGCCTATCTTTCCTTTAGTTTTTTTTATTAGTTAAGTGAACAGTGAACATAAAATGAAACATTTAAATTAATACATAGCAGAAATGTATTTAAGAGTTTGATCATATTTTTGACAATCCACAGTGAACACAAAATGAAACATTTAAAATAATACATAGAAGAATTTTTTTTAAGAGTTTGATCATATTTTTGACAATCCACAGTGAACATAAAATGAAACATTTACATTAATACATAGCAGAAAAGTATTTAAGAGTTTGATGCTTAATTTAATGCATTGTTAAAAGGAAAACATAAAAAACATTAGTTCGTTACTAAGTTAACATTTCCACTTTTTTTCCATCAACTTTGAGAAATCAAATATGAGACAATAA
>SNQJ01S0019723.1:42145-54700 GCA_010110895.2 Picea sitchensis
ATGGTTCAATAAACACATTAGTTACTAATGTCTAGGTTATTAATGAATTAATTAATAAGTTGTCAATTTGAAGTTATATTATATGAATATAAATATCATCATTAAGATAATAATTAGGTCCCATCTATAAATATTATATGAAGTTATAATAAATGAGTATAATAATTAGTTTCCATCTAAGACTCTTTTATTTCTATATTAGACTTTATTATCCAAAATGAACTATTTGTTATAATTATTCTCTTATTCAAAGGGCCACTACAATTGGAAAAGACCACCAAAGGGGGAGACTAGTTCCTTTTTGAGGAGTTTACAATGATAAGAGTCTATGGTTTGTAAGAGAAGACATATCAAACGTGAGTGTTGAATTTGGTAGAGAATCCATAAAAAGAGACTGGAAAGAGTGAAATTCATTCAGTTACTGACTAAAAATCCAAGAATATTAAATCAAATATTGATAGGATGAATTTCAAGGCAAAACCAAATCTACACAAGTAGACGCAAAGACTAAACATTCAACCATGAATCAATCAACTCAAAGATATATAAGGGATAGACAACAGAGAAAATTCTTATCCTTCATTCATTATCCATTCACATAAAAGAAGGGAATTTGAATCTATAGGTCTTTAAACATTGAAGTGATGACCATCGATTTGGCTCATGGACGACTTCTAAGGCACAGACTGATGAATAAAGGGACAAGGGATGAAAGTTAAAAGAAAAATCTTTTCATAATAATCAATAAAACCCACACAGAGAAGTCGTTGAAATCAGAAGTTTGGGTCGTCAAGGGATTGTCATTCAACTCAGAGGTTTATCATTCACAATGCATAGTCTATCAATAAAAATGTAGAAATGTACCCAAGTTCAAGCAATTAAAAACGTAGAGATAAATCAAAGTTTTAATCAATCAAACCGCATAGGTACTCGCTCATAAGAAGGCACAAAGAATAGGCATTCAACCATGAATCAATCAAATCAAAGATAAGTAAGGGGTCCATAAACAACATGGAAAATTCTTATCCTTCACTCATCATCCATGCAGAGAAAATCAGGGCATTTGAATCTATAGGTCTTTAAACACCGAAGTGACGATAGTCGATTCGGATCCTGACCGACTACTCAGGCACAGACTGATGACGAAAGGGATAAGTGACATAAGATAAAACCTCAATCTTTTCATAATAATCAATAAAACCCACACATATAATTCATTGAAATCAGAAGTTGGGTTTGCCAAGGGAAATCAATTCAAAAAAACAGCGATGGAATGGTAGATGTGAGATGGAATTAAGGGTTTAAAAGGACCTGGGTGATTCCAAGTCAATTAAGGATCACATTTGGGATTTGATATGTGATTCCTTGCTTCCTCACATAGTTCCTACCATGTTTAAATTATAATAATTCAATTTTAAAGATGGATGAATGTTGAATTATTACTCTTTCCTTAATGAGGATTATTTGAAGTTTGATTTACTTTATTTATTTGTATGCATGATTAGTTGTGAACATTTTAAAAATATCCATTATGAACATCGCTTGGTATTATCATCTACGTGTGGGATATGGGTGTGCTATCTATGCCTAAATATCCAACACACATACAATATTATGGTTCAATAAACAAATTAGTTACTAATGTCTAGGTTATTAATGAATTAATTAATAAGTTGTCAATTTGAAGTTATATTATATGAATATAAATATCATCAATAAGATAAGCATTCAATAACTTTGGTCAATATGTGTTAAGTAATATTATATGAATATAAATATCATCAATAAGATAAGCATTCAATAAGTTTGTTCATCACTGTAAGTAATTTTTAAATTGTCTTCAATATTAAGTTATATTAAGATGAGGTGGATCAAATGGAGCAAATGTAATATTGGGAGACTTTGTTGGAGTTAGAAATCTAGATTGAGAGAAATCATGACAATAATTTCAAATGTAAGTGCATCATAGACTATTGTAAACATAGTAATGTGAGTTTTAATAGGATAAATATTTTGAAGAAGATGTAATTGAGTGAGTCTTAATTGTCACAAAATTGATGAAAATTTACCTTTTTTATATTGAATTAGTTTGAAATTTTAAAACTTTAATACTTTAACTTTATAACCTTTCTTCATTAACTTTATATTTATATACCCGTTTTAATAATTATACTATGTTTCATTTACCTAGAACTATTTATAAATATGATAACAAATATGGTCAGACGAAGATGTTAATACATTCCTATATTCATTCTTATAGACGTCACAAAGTCATATATAGGTGTGTGTCCCTTATAGATGGACATATGGAAAGGAATTGTTAAGTGTCATATATATTACACTATAAAAATTTGTCACAATAGATCATACCATAGTTTCTATAATCAATTATATGTAATGTTTTGTTTTAAAATTAAGATTTAATTTACTATTTGGATAAGAAAACAACATAAAATTCTTAAGAAAATAACATACCAACCATCAACAAAATTAACATACCAATCATGAACATAATTAACAGAATTAATTATGTTCTATTTCTGTCATATTTAATTCAGATTTAATTCTATCATTTTTCATAAAATGACAACAAATCCAACAAAGATCAGAAACACAGATCAGTTTAGATATGTATTACTCTTAGTTATTACTATTAGTTATAACAACATATCAAACACACATCATAGAACATGAACAAATCTTCTTGTATGAATCATAACCCTATATTATGTTGAGATCATATAGACGTGTAGAGTAGATTATCATAAGTTGAATGTAAAGGATGTTGTTGTATTTGTATTAGTACTGAGTTAGAACCAATCCCATAAATATGAAAAGGTATAATAAGTGCATACATGTAACATATGAGCACAACCAATATAGGTTGTATTCATATCCTATACTAGGAGTAGGAACCTAATCAATAAAAATGCAACATTAGTGTCATTATGAACGAATATGATGGAATTACTTCTAAGCAAAGAATGTAGTGTAATTCAGTTTGTTCACAGGGCTTGTTGTGGTATCATATCATATTAGCTCATTAATTCATCATGTTCAACCCTATAGAGTTAGTTGGTATGATTACAACAGGTTTTATTCATGGTTGTGTACACTTCCTTTATCCCTATTGTTTCCATGATTGTAATTTTTAACTAAAAATTTAAATTTCCTAAAAATTTAAATTAACAATACTATTAGCAGGAAAGTGGAGTTTTTGTCAACGTTGTACTTGTTTTTCTCCTATTGCAGCAACTACTATAGACATGTTGTTGTATTTCAAGATTTTTGTTAGGTCTATTAAATATTGTAATATGTAATATGTCCTTTATGGTGATGTTTCTTTAAATTTGTTGTCAAAGTCTAATTTTGTTTAGTTTGGGCACTATTCAGGGTAGTGGTGGCCCTATAGCAGTCATTCTTAGACCTTGGTCTCACTATTTATAGTTAGAATAGCTAGTCATTGTCTTTCCCTAAAGTTTATAGTCTCTTCATGCCTTTGTCTATTTTCTACAACTCTGTCTATTTGCTTAGAGGTTGTATGGATTTCCTATGGAACTGGGCCTTTGTTACTGGTTGTAGATCTACTTATCCTTCTACTTGAGGTACTACATGGACATGGTCGAATATGGCCCTGTCCATGTACATTGACATGCCTGAATTCGGGCATGTCCCTATACATGGACAGGGCCATATTCGTCCCTGTCCATGGACAGGGACAGGTCCGAATTCGGGCATGTCCTTGTACATGGACAAGTCCGAATAAGAACCTGTCAACATTCTAACAAAATTTCTAAACTCAAATTTTTAACTAAAAATATAAAGTTTCTAAAAAATTAAACATATTTGAAATTCAGCTTTGTTTAAAAATTTTAAATTCGGCCCTATTTAAAAGTTTAAAATTTAAACATAATGGACATAACCATATTCGACCCTGTCCATGTACAGGTACAGTCCTAAATTCAGGCATGTCACTGTAGATGGATAGGGATGAATAAGTCCATGTCAACAATCTAAAAAAAAATTAAATCCTAATTTAAAATTATAAATGCTAAGCTATAATTCTAATCTAAACA
Organism: Picea sitchensis; assembly: GCA_010110895.2. Lineage (NCBI taxonomy): Eukaryota > Viridiplantae > Streptophyta > Pinopsida > Pinales > Pinaceae > Picea > Picea sitchensis. The sequence goes on from SNQJ01S0019723.1 coordinate 46,225, forward strand.
TACCTGAAAGAACACTCGTTGCTCCAACGTCCATAGCACCGCCCGACCGCTGCTCCAACATCCACCGCCCGTCCTCCCGTAGCAAAGTCTCTTCGCACAACAAACGCCAACAACAACCAAATTCTCTCCACAAACACCAACAACAAACACTCTCCGTCGAACAACAACAAATTCTCTCTGACGAACAAAAACAAACAAACAAACGCTCTTCGCACACCTTGCAAAAAAAAAATCTCTCTACACACCTCACACAACAAACACCATACACCTTGCAAAACAAACACTCTCACAAAAACTATTGCAGGAGCTATGTGCGAGTAATTTATAAACATTTTTTCGGCCAAACTAGTCTTTCAGCTGAAACGTTCTTTCGATCGAAAGATAGTTCAGACGAAACATTATTTCGACCGAAATATCTTTCAGCCGAAAATATGTTACCAGATGAAAAACATCCGTCCGTCTAAAATTGTACACAAAAATCGAGGGCATTGTCAGGGTGTCGTTCGATTTGACATTCAAAGGTTCGGCCGAAAAAATATTACTTTTGGCTGGAAAAAAAATTAGTTCGGCTGAAACAATGTTTTTCGGAATTTTGGAGACTCAATTGTCACGAAATTATTACCCACCTTCATGAATTCACCCATAATGGACATTGGTCATATGAGTGACCATGGGGTTGAGGATCATTGGAGGATCGTGACCATTGGATCTGCAAGCCAGATCAACGACAGGGATAGATTGTAGAGATTAGAAAGAGAATTAAACAACTCAATAGTTCCAATCCTGCAATTGGTATAGATCGTCAGATCTCATAGACTCAAATATCGATGACTTTGGTTGATCCAACAAATGATCAGATTAAGTCGGATTGAGTTGTGATCGTCGGATGTGCAATCGCCAGATCAACAACAGGGATAGATTGCAGAGATCGAAGGGAGAATTAAATATCGCGCTAGTTACAATCCCGCAATTAGTCAGGACTGCTCAATCTTATAGATTCAAAGATCGATGATTGTGGTTGACTCACCAACAAGCGCACAACTTCAAATTGTGGATTTTTGGTGACGAGCTAAATCACTTGCAAGTTGTGGTTCCGCAACCATCCTTGATCGTTGATATGCTTCAAGTGTCTTCATGACCGTTGGATCAATTTAAGTGGAAGGATAGGATAAGCGGGGAAAAACAGTTGAGAATTCGATTATCCAAATACCAGTCAGCCGTCGTATTGAATTAATGGAAGGAAGGGATAAGAAAGGGTTGAGATCTGAAATCTCAACCCCTTCTTTCCTCTAGAGTGATCACCTACTAAGTAAGTCATAAGTGGAGACTGCTTGTTGTCGGTTAATACATCCACTTACACTATCCTTCCACTATGGTAGATTGACGGACGAGAATTCTCCCAAAGTGATCTTCAGATCAAACGTCTCGTGTCCAGTTCGGGACTTCATCATTCGGGACTTCAGGAATTTGGGCAAGTGTTGGTGGTAGAAATCCCAAAGTAAAACTCTCGGAGTGACGTAACTTAATTACATCATTTGATGACATGGCACGAGCCAAGTAGCTGCAACGTGTCACTCAAATTCATGATTTACGTGTACCTGAAATGTCGATTTCATCTTGACACTTGTAATTATTTGACTATGCCACCTGTCCTTGACAACGTGGTCTACTGACGTGGTCTGCTGACATGTTTTGTCACATGTCCTTGTTTACTTGGTTTGTTGACGTAGATCTCCCACATGTCCTTGCTAACGTGGTCTACCACATGTTGTTGATGACGTGGTCTGCTGACGTAGATCTCCCACACATCCTTGCTGATGTGGTCTGCCACATTTCCTTGCTGACGTGGTCTGCCACATGTCCTTGCTGACTTGGTCTGCCACATGTCCTTGCGGAGGTGGTATGTTGACCAACAACCCTAATCCAATGGTCATCGTATGTCCTCCAAATCCAATGGTCCTTATTCATTTCGGATTTCCGGCTCTCTAGGCTTCAAGTTTTTCAAATATCAAACTTTGTGCCCCGTTTATCCTATCCTTCACTTAACGTGATCTGACGGCTGACAGATATTCGGGTGATCGAGATCTCAAATCTCAGCCCATGCTTATCCTATCCTTCCACTTAAGGTGATTCGATGACTAATGGATATTCGGGTGGCTGAGATCTCAGATCTTAGCCCTTGCTTATCCTGTCCTTCCATTAATTCAATCAGACAGCTGACGACTATTCGGATAATCGAATTCTCAATTGTTTTATCCTTATTATCCTATCCTTCCACTTAAAGTGATCCAACGGTCATGAAAACACTCGAAGTAGATCAAAGATCAAGGATGATTGCAGAACCAAAACTTGCGAGTGATTTAGCTCATCACCAAAACTCCGCAATTTGAAGTTCTGCGCTTGTTGGTGAGTCAAACACAATCGTCGATCTTCGAGTCTATAAAATCAGACGGTCCTGACTAATTACGTGATTGGAACTAGTGCGATATTTAATTCTCCTTTCAATATCCACAATCTATCCCTGTCGTTGATCTGGAAATTTCACATCCGATGGTCACAACTCAATCCGACTTAATTTGATCATTTTTTGGATCAACCATAGTCATCGATATTAAAGTCTATGAGACCCAAGGATCTAGACCAATTGTTGGATTGGAACTAGTGATTCGTTTAATTCTCCTTCCGATCTCCACAATCTATCCCTGTCATTGATCTAGCTTGCAGATCCGACGGTCATGTTCCTCCAACGGTCCTCAAGCCCACGGTCACTCATATGACCAATGTGTGTTATATGAGATGATAAACACTGTCAATTTCTTGATCGGACGGTTGTTGAGGCATCTCACCTTTTCCTGTGCATTGTTCAACTTCTCAATATTTCCATTGATCCCGATGATACTTTTGCAATGCGCTCTTCCTTCCGAGCTTTGATATTCATTCGCTTTTGTACTAAGTTTTCCCTTCTGATCTTTGATCTTGATTTTCTTTTGTATTGGGTTTTCCCTTCTCAGCTTTGATCTCTGCATATTGTTTGCTTCTTCTCCTAAGATTATGCTTTTGATTCCGAGATTTGATCTATGCATACTGTTCGCTCCACCTCCCGAGCTTACGTTTTCTATATTTGCATACTGTTGGATATTTTATGCTAACTAATATACTGTTGACATCAATGAAAATATCATCTATGGTAAATCACAATGAAAATTCATGTGATTTTCCATAGGATTCGAACAACACCCCTAATCCTATTGCCAAACAGTATGATGCAGACCCCCTACCTCAGCAGGATTTTGCGACCTCCCGGTCTCTGGATCGATGTTCTTCTAAGCCGAAATGGCTCTTCGGGATCCTGCTAGAACCCCCTTGAATCGAATCCATAGCTCCTCTTTTGTACTCTAGCATAGGCCTTGAGAAAACCTGCACGCGTGCCTCTTCTTTCGACGATTTTCTCTATTTGCACAACAATGCACACTTCGACCTTTCACGTTTCGAGGTTTCAGGAATCCTACGTATGAGTCTCCTAGACTCCTTATCTTTCCAACTCCCAGTTGTCGAAATGTCGAAAAGGGATTATCCTCCCTTACCCTCTGTCCACGTGACCACGTCCTGTGACCACGCGCTTGATGTCAGAGCACTTACCGGATTTTTGTGATCCAGGGAATCGTGATGCAAGAAATCCTCCTTGTCCTCTGTCTTTCGAAATCCCGGTTGCCAAAACACCAAAAATATCTCGACGCCTATTCTTCTAGACGCTTTTTGGGGTTTTGTGATTCGGGACTTTGTGACCCCAGCTGCAACGTTCCTTTGTCCTTTGAACTCCTAGAGTCTGAAATGCCGAAATATCCCCCCCTGGGATAATCACCAGTCTATAACTTCCCTGAACGGACGGTCCTTGTCCAATCGCGATTCCTCCTTTCACGATTTTTGGAGCTGGGACTTCTTGTCTCGTGACTCCTTCTCCTCGATCTCCTAGTACCCGAATTACCGAAATGTTAGTCTTTCACTTCAAAGGGAGATCGACGGCTATGAGCCTCCCCTGATTCGACGACTCAGATCCTTTCAGGATTTCATGGGTCAAGAGTCTTGAACTCTTCCCCTTTGCATCCTCGGTAGCCGAAATGTTGAAATGGGCCTTTCGGGGATTTTCCCGATACCTTGATCGCCTACCATGTGTCCTCTTGTTGGATGGTCATGGTTCTTTCGAGACTTCTCCTTTCATGATTTCTGGAGACTCTTCACCCTTGGTCTCTCGGTGTCTGAATCACCGAAATGTGGGTCTCTCGACACACATCCTCTGAAATGGATAGTTCTTATTCTTTTGGGACTTCGACAAATACTTTCTTCCCTCTTCTGTTGCGAGGATTAAACCCCTCGCATATCCTTCCGGATCCGACGACTATCGGTCCTTGGTGCTAGATCTAATGGCCAAGATCCTACTTCGCCTTCTTTGATCTAGCGGATCTCAGGCCACTGCGCTCTAGATCTGACGGTCTGAATTCCTTTTGGGATTTCGCGAACCAGAAGTTCGTAACGCAAACGACTCCATAATCCTTTGTCTGCTCCAAACCCTGAACTCTGAAATGCCAAAATTCAAATGCACGATTTCGGGATTTCGCGAACCAGGAGTTCATGATGCAGTGACTCTGCACTCCTTGGTCGCTCCAAAACCCGAAATGTTGAAATTCAACACCTTCGCTTGACTCAACAGTTGTCAGGATTTCGACACTTCTCTATGAAGTGTCTCCACCATTCATCTTCAACTGCTATCCTATGCGACCCTCCCAGAGGTTAAACTCTGTGCGCCTTCCTCCATATCCAATGGTGGTTGGCTATCTGTGTGAGATCTAACAGTTCAGGTCTGTCTTCCTTGCGCATTCTCCGCCTGAGCCTTCTTGGCTTTCTGACTTAGAAGATTTTCTATGTCTCGAAGGTCTCTTCCTTTGACTCTTCCTCTTGCGAGCCTAGTTCCTTTTAGGTCTAGTCCGTGTTATAGAAACGCTTCCCCTCCTGATCTTTTGAAATTGAAACAAGTTCACTCTGAGCGCACTCCTTGCGCTATCCCTTCTAAGCTTAAGAACTTCAGACAAGTTCTTATTCGCAAGCTCCTTGTGCTGCTGAGTTTTCGAATAACTCAATTCGAAGTATTTCTTGCAAAGAAAGGCTTCATGCCCTCCTAGCATTCTTCTGCTCGATGCACACCTTCCAAAGACTTTCTTCATAGAGTGTTCAGTAACTCTGTAAATACCTTCTCCTTGACACTTCCCTTTTCTCAGAACTCGAAATAGAGTCCCTCATGTGCACACTTGCACCAATTCAATGCCCACCTGGCAGAGTTCTCCAGAATCCTCAGTGATTTTGTCTTCTCGTCGAACTCAAAACAGAGTTCTCCTCAATGCACCCTATGCACTTACTCAATTCCTGCTTGGCAGAGCTTCCACAAAACCTTCAATAGTTCTGTCTTCTCTGAACTCGAGATAGAGTTCCCTTCTGTACACTCCTTGCACCTCTACTAATGAAGGTTCAATGCTATCCATCTTGAGCTTTCCTAAGGTTGTCTCACCTCTGTCAACGCACACCTTGAGGACTATGTGCACTCCTTGCACTCGGAAACTCCAAGAGAGGAAGAGATTGAAACTTATCAAATGCTTCACCAGTTATGCATTTAAAACATGAAATGCATAAAAAAAAGTAAACACATATAGACAATTCATGGACAGGAAAAACTTCTCTTTGTATTAATTTCCAAATGTCTATACAAATGTTTACAAAGGCTAGACTGTAACAAGTATCATCTCTCTCTCGAGACCTCTCTGTTAGCACTCTGTAATTTGCCCAAGGCTGTGAGGCAGTTACAGAGGCAACATCAAAACCACTTCGAGTCTTGGATCTAGCACTCCAAGACTTAGAGAGGGATCTCTCTGTCTAATATAGCTTTGTTTGGGGAGGTATTAGGCTAGTTATGAAAACAATGTGCTTTGTTGTAAAAAGGGTTTATAAATTGGTTGAGACAGTTTACACATCCATTGGGCCATGGTGTCTGCAATTAATTAGGAATGAAATACAACCATAAACGAGGTAGGATGACTTCCACAGGGTGAGATAATACCCTCATTGGATCTTTTGCAGCTTTAATGATGGAAAGAGGAAAGGGTGAGAAGGATAAATTTGACTAAAAAGCAGTCAAGAATTCCTTAATCGAAAACATCAGAAGATAAACATTTAAATCTTTAAGAATCGAAAACAGGGTATCAGAGATAAATCCTGAGACATAACGCTATTCATAAAGATTAGATTCAGAAAACAAAGTGGTTACAGAGAAAGAAAACATTTAACTGAGAAAATCACATCACCAGTGAACATACGCAAGAATCCTGTAAAGTGCCTTCCTTTCATTAATGGCAGATATATTAAAAAAATTACAGCTTGATAGCCACAGGGCGTGAAGATCCAACCCTTTTACATTAAAATCATCCCAATAAATAATATATATCTTCTCCTCAAGTTCCGAGAGTCATTTCAACCACCTCGGCCAAAAATAGCCACCACTCCCAGAAAATTCGGAGTTTTCTGCCATAAAAATTGGACCGTTTTTCTGCAAAATAGGGGTTCGTTCAGACGTGATTCTTTCTTCAACGATGACACCTGGGAAAAAACTGAAAGAGGTTATTGTATATGGGCATGTTTTGGCCAAAAACCTCTTTCGGTTTCGCAAAATTCGTCCCCAGCTGGCCGTGACAGCTCTTGTAAAAACGGGACTGAAACGGAAAATTTAAAATATGGAAAAATAGGCCTCGAAGATGTCTTCGAATCTCTGTGTTCGTAACTCAGTTTCAAAAACTGAAAGAGGTTTTTCTTCCTCAGTCCGTTCTGAGCAAAAACCTCTCTCGTATTTTGACAATTCGCCTCCGTTTGCTCAAAATCTCCCCCGGAAGAAGACATGGTAACACAGGCAAAAATTGGCAAAAATGTGCAAAGGTGGTTTTTTGGCGGGAAAACAGAATTCCGGACCCCCCCCCCCTCGTTAAACGTAGACCGCCCGGGGGGGGTCCGAAATTGGACCTGGTTCGTTGATTTCGAGGCTTAAATCCGGGCCATTGGAATGTGCATGATGTTTATTTATGATTCCGGACCCCCCCCCCTCGTTAACTGTCGAACTCACGGGGGGGTCCGGAATGGAATATGAGGCGTTGATTTAATTAAGGGTAAGTGGAAGGGGGGCGCACTTGCATGGAGATGTGCGTGGGTTTATGTGAGGACGGGAGTGTAAGGGGAGAGTGGATGGTGACGTGGGAGATGGGTAGTGGAGATAGGTGGGGTAGGAGTGATGGCAAGTGACGTAGGTATGTGTTGAGTGGGGTACGTGGGGTAGAGTAGTGTACTTAGGGTAGTTTGCTATGTTTTTTAATTTTTTGTTTATTTTTAATATTATATAATTTGTATTATATATATTACGTTTTATTTTATGTTGTTTTATTGTTATTTGTTTGTATTTAACTTATTTACTTTTATTTAATGTATTTTATTATTTTTGCTTTTTTAATGTTTTTTATTGTTTTTTAAATATTTTTAATTTTTATTTGTTTTAAAGCTTTTTAATATGTTTTATTAAATGTTTAATATGTTTTAAATGTTGTGTTTATTTAATTTAATGTTAAACTAACCTAGTCACTAACTTAGCTATTAACTTAGTTAATAACTAGTTAATTAATAATTAATTTATAATTAATCAGTTATTTATTAATTAATTCAACCTATCCTAACTACATTAATACTTATTTTTATTTTAGTCTAACTGATTTATTATTCTTTTTGTTCATCCTAAGTCCATTTATGCAGGGATGGAAGGCGGGATAATGGAGGCTGACAAAGGACAAGGGAGAGAGGATGCAGCGGATGAAGGATGCAGCAAGGTGATGGGGAAATGAGCGACAATAATGGAGGGAGGAAAACAAAATCACCTGAGCCATACTTCGTCACCTGGAGAGATGCCAAATCAACAGTCGAAGAATCGACTCGCCTATAATTATAGGACCCTAACATAGGCTCCACCTGGGGATGGCAGCTTCTTTCAGGAGGTGTCAAGAACTGCAGACTTCTGAGCATGCAGACCAGAGCTTTATCAATTGGGTTGATCCCAAAATCTTATTCTGCAACCTGTACTTGTTATGATCTTGCAACTGAAATGAAATCAAATGAACGCTGCTGAAAAAAGAGATGCTCAGAGTGCTAAGATTATTCATTTTCCTACCTACCTACCCTACTACAATCATTGCTCAGCTAGGTAATGGAAAAATGCCAATGGAGCCAGTCCAGCAGTTGATTTAGTGGCTCTGTTCTTTCACCGTCTGTTATGAAAATCAGAAATGGGTCAGTTACTCGTGCTTGAGAGTAACTTCCATCCTTCTTTCCCTTGCATAAGATTTGATCAACCCAAACAATAGGAAAAACATCAGCAACAGAAAAATATCCTGTATTA
>SNQJ01S0019723.1:55245-66516 GCA_010110895.2 Picea sitchensis
GAGCGACAAGAATGGAGGGAGGAAAACAGAATCACCTGAGCCATACTTCGTCACCTGGAGAGATGCCAAATCAACAGTCGAAGAATCGACTCGCCTATAATTATAGGACCCTAACACTCTCTACCTGAGAACTCCCTTCCTAACTCTACTCAAATTTTTTAATTACAAAATGGGGGCTCTCTCGAGCTTATCCTCAACCACCGTCTATGAGCTATCGATATCACCGAGCGGCTCCTACGGCTACATTACATAAATGGATGTCCATTCCTGACAGATCTGGACTTAGCTACAAGTAACCATTTAAGGCAACCTCAAACACTTCCTGAACAACTACGTGGTCTGGCACTAAAAGCCTTACAACATTTATTGAAATTTCAAATTTCAAAATTGAGAGGGTTGTGCCTCTCCCTTTCTCCATTAATGCATGTTGAATGTGTTGGATGACTGGCATGTTGCTGACGTGGAGTGATGCTCCTGCATCACAGTACAATATGTTTTTCTAGACTATTTGGTTAAAAGTTTCCTTATTAAGTAAGAGGTCTTGAGTTCAAGTCTCATTTTTGTTACTTTTTTTGAAAACGTTCATGCTCAAATTATAAAGTGTATTTTAATTCAAGTATAAAAGTGAATCACTATAAGTAGTTTTAATATTTTATTTTAGAGTTATTTATTTTGCATGCAACTTTTTTTTTATAAAGTAACTTCATTGTAAAAGTGATCCCCACTTCTCTTTATAAAAGTGGGTCACTTCGTAAAGAAACTTACACCACCACGTGGCCCTTTCGTTACCGTTTATGTCTTTTTTAAAAACGGCATAACTTTCACATCTGAAGTCCATTTTTTTTAAACCACGTGAGTTTTTTATATATTTCCATCCAAATCATAAATTTCAGTTTTTAAATCCATATTGTCTACATATTTAATATGGATTCTTCCAATAACCTTTTGCTTACTAGCACCAACTACTTCCAATGGAAATCTCATATGGAGGAGTTATTAAGAAGTAAAGGCTTGTAACAAATTACCTTGAAAAGGGAAAAAGAACCAAGTGATGTTGTCAAGTGGGCTAATAAGAGTGACAAAGCACGTGGACTAATTGGAATGTCCATCTCTTTTGATTTAAGGTTCCACCTTAAAGAAATTGATGACCTCGATGAAGCTTGGGTAAATATTGAAACTGTGTTTGGTAAACTCAATATTATTCGAGCACAACAATTAGAAAATCAAGTACTGACTTTAAATCCAAGTGGTTTGTATTGCATTTGATACTATCTATCTAAGTTTAAAACACTCAGAATTTTATGTGAAGAATGTGAGATAAATATTGAGGAAGAGCGTTGCATCTATCTTATTCTCTCTAAGTTAGGTAGTGCATATTATGTCTTTGTATCTACCTTTTATTCCATGAGAGACACTATGTGGAAAAATTATAAAAAACCCACTCTTGAGTCCTTTTGTGTTGCTTTGATTAGAAAGGAAGACAAGATTGTACAACTTGGATTCATCAACACTACAGGTACCTCCAACAAAGCCTTAGTTTCCAAGCATAAATATAAACCCAAGTATCCCAAGAAGAAATATCCTCGCTACAAAAACAAGAAACATAAGGGTCCCAAACCTGCTCAGACAGCTTCAACTCCTATTGGTGACAAAGGAGAAAAATATAAAAATAAGAAGACTGACAGACATTGTAACTTTTGTGATAAATATGGTCATGATGAGTCCAAATGTTTCAAGAAAATGGAATCTTTAAAAGTAGTGATGAAGAAGCAAAAAATCAATATTGATTCTACTTCTTCTTCTTCTTCTTATGGACATGCACTTTATGCTTCTGGTTTCTCCTTCAATACAACTTCTACTTCTTCTTCTGATGAGTGGCTTATTGATTCTAGAGCATCTTATCATATGCCTAAGGATAAAGACATATTTTCTGCTCTAAATGAATGTAACACCAAGAAAATATTTTTTGGTGATGATAGATCTCTTAGTGTTGTATGATATGGAACAGTTCAAGTAGATAATGGTCATTTCAATGATGTATTATCTATTCCAAGTCTTTCTTGTAACCTTCTATCAGTACATCAAATCAGTCATTCAGGTGAAGGTAAAACTGTAGAGTTTTCAGCTCACCAATTTGTAATCAAGGATCTAATAGATCCTATGCTTGTTCTTGTAACTGGAATTGTTGATGATATTACCAGGTTGTACAAGTTTGAAAACTTTGGTTCATCATATTTTCCATCAATTTTTATTGCTCACAATGATGACTTGAGAAAACTTTGGCATGAGAGGTTTGGTCATCTAAACTATCGCTCATTGAAACAACTATCTAATCAATAGATGGTGATTGGTCTTCTTCCAGTTTCATGCAGAGATAGTGTTTGTATCGGTTGTGTTCTCGACAAACATCCTCGGGACAATTTTGACAAGCGTTCCTCTTGGCACGCCTCCGGCCCTTTGCAGCTTGTTCACAATGATTTGTGTAGTCCACTTTCTTCTCCTTTTTTTTTGGGCACAATTATTTATTCACTTTCATTGATGACTTTTCGAGACGTATTTGGGTTTACTTATTAAAACTTAAGAGAGAAGTGTTTGACAAGTTTTTGGCCTACAAGGCCCTTGTAGAAAAGCAATCTGGACATCAAGTTCAAAATTTAAGAACAGATAATGGAGGAAAATATGTGAACAATAATTTTACAAGTTACTGCACTACATAGGGAATCCAAATGCAACACACTATTCCATATACACCGCAACAAAATGGTGTTTCTGAGAGAAAGAACCGCACATTAAAAGAAATGGATAATTGTGTGATCCATTCTAAGGGATTAAGTCTAAAGTATTGGGCATAATCACTCAACTGTGAAAATTACATAGTAAATCGCACTCCACAAAGACTCTTAAAAATATAACACTGGAAGAATCTTGGACTAAAATTAAACCAGATGTAAGTCACTTCTATGCATTTGGAAGTATAGCATGGGCTGACATTCCTGATGAGAAAAGTAAATCATTGCAGCCTAAAAGTGATAAGTGTATATTTGTTGGTTATTATGAAGATGTCAAAGGTTATAGACTTCTTCAACCACATTGTAATGAAATTATTATTAGACGAGATGTTAAATTTGATGAAAATATCTTCATCTACAGGCCTAATTTGACAATTGTTTCTTCTTCATCCTGCGATCCATCACGTTTGTGCCTTATTCTATTCCTATTCAGTTTTCTTCTTCAGATGATGACAGTGAGGACGAAAATCCACCTCCACCTGCTCACCTTCCTCCAGATGATTCCTTTAAACCTGAACCAACACCAGTTCCACTGCTTCCTAGATGGGTTTGTTCAACATGTGAAGCAGCTGGTGGTCTTGTCGGTGATCCTTCAGATTAGTGTTGAACCCGTTCACAGTTCCTTCGAGACTCTTATCTTTTCGCTCAAGTTTCAGAGACTCATCATCCATAGACATTTACAGAAGCTTCAGGTCATCTAGATTGGGATACACTAATAAATGAAGAGTATTTCTCTTTAATGGAAAATGATACTTGGGATCTTGTACCTCTTCCAAAAGGAAGAAAAATTGTTATATGTAAATGGGTCTACAGAACTAAGTATGCATGATATGTAAGTATTGAGCAACACAAGGCTCGGTTAGTTTCCAAAGGATTTTCCCAAGTTGAAGGAATTGACTATAATGAAACATTTTCCCCTGTAGCCAAAATGAATTCCATCTGCCTTGTTCATTCCCTTACTTCCCCACATAAATGGGAGGTCCATCAAATGGATGTTAAATCTTCTTGCACGAAGATTTTCAATAAGAAATCTACATGGAATAACCTCTTGGCTATGTCCTGACTCTAGCCTTATTTGTCGCCTTAAAAAATTTCTTTATTGTCTTAAGCAAGCTCCCTAAGCTTGGTATGTGTTACACGTCAAATTTGCAACTCCACTGGAGACTCCATTTTCATACAACATAATCGTTTGACAACCTTAATAAAATATTTGAAGATGGAGGGCCAAAAATAACCGACACGTAAGATTTTTTGTGTTGTAGCCACCTCAAAAAGATGACCGCCACAATCCCCAAGGTAAAAATCATTCAAAATGCATTCAACCTCATCATGGGTTAAACAACGTTGTAATATGATATCAATACCACGATGATATAGAGTGTCACCGATGATAAGGTAGCATTTTGAATGGTGGAGAATACAATGTCATTCGTCATGGGAAATATCGAGCTGGAAACATTCAGTTTGAAGATAGAAAATAATATCTCCATACCAAGGGTCTGACATGCTAATGAGGAAAAAAGATTCATCAGGAAGAGAATCACTAGGCTCAATATCTTCATCAACATGGAGAAGATCATAGATGCGTTCCACAAAAACCAACTGTTTTTTAGTTTTTGATTTGGAAAACTAGAGATCAAATTCTTGAAGAATAACAATTTACTTGGAATACTTGCCCCCAAAGACTTGATGTTTAATGACATGGTACACGGGGTTTGAGTCCGCAATGAAAGTGGTAGTGCGTAACAATATATAATGGTGAAATCTTTGGATGACAATGACAATTTCTAGAGCCAACTTCTCAACATGTGAATATCAGAACTCAGGACATGATAGACTATTTCTCAGGTAATATATCACATGTTCATCACCATTAGGATCCTCTTGAACTAACACCATAGCAGTAGTGGAAGTAGAGGCATCCAAATAAAGGATATAGTCACGTGCATAATTCAGAGGATGCAAGAGAGGTGTATGAGTTAATGCGTGTTTAAGAGAATCAAAAGAGAGTTGAGAAGTGTCATCCCAGATGAAAGGAGTGTCTGTCTGCAACAACCTCATAAATCCTTTAGTGCATTCGACATAATTACATATAAAACGACGATTTCCCTTGCAAATTTTGTAGTTGGGTTAGATTGTTGGGAGGGGGTAAAGAGAGAATAGCTTTGACTTTTAAGGGGTCCACCCTAATCCTATTTTTGGAGACAATGAATTTGAGGAGTTGACCTGATTTGAAAACGAAGATATATTTATGAGGGTTCAAACAGATATGGTAAAACCAACATCGAAAACAAATGGCCCGTAAATGACCAATATGGTCTTGTCGAGTAGACAAATGAGTGGGTAAATCATAGAGGTAAGGCTTCAAAATATGTTTTATATCATGGAAAGAATACGACATAGCTTGTTAGAAAGGATTAAAATCACATGCGCTTAACCAATCCCATACAATGTTACGAGAATTCGATGGGAGAGGTTTTCGTCTTCACAAACTCTTGCAGTCCTTAGTCATTCAGTTAGGAGGTAAGATTGTCTCTGACGATGTAGAGGTAGTTGATGATCCCCTTGATTATAACTTGTTGTTAGGAAGAAGTTTGTTTTATTCCATGATTTTCATTGCTTCATCACTGTTTCGATGTATACAATTCCCCTATCAAGGTAAAATTGTCACTATCGACCTGTTAGATTATTGCACCCCTAACACTCACACTATCGCCACCAACGACATTCCTTTTCTTGGGAGATACTAAGATAACTTATGAAAGTGTCGATGTAGGTATTTTAAAAGACTCTTCCCTTATGGCTACTTTCCCTGCACCATTTCCTCCCACCTCACAACACATTTCCACGATCAATATGATCTTGACTATGGCATATCAGTCTTTCAAATCATCTGATCCTTGGGTTGTTCCTAGTCCTTTGGAATTTGATGCATTAGGTGACGCTATGCCACTTAGTCCTGCTAAGGCTTCATACAATGCTATCCAATCCTCCTCTCCCTCTTTGGACGACCAACATCTATTGGCATCCAATGCTTATTCATTGTGATCTTGGTTTCCTTATCCTCTGCTTTCGACTACATCCTACACATTTTTCCATCAGACGAATACATTGCGGAAATGCTTAGTATCGATGAGGTACCTTGGGATGACAACCATCATCGATCATCTTTTCTTCCTATTTTAGATGAAATTGAGGAAGATATGCACTCTATATCCCCCCCCCTCCCCCAGTGTTGTCGATTTTCCCCAATCTCTTATCCTTACCTAGGATACTAATTTCAAGGGTAATTTAGGCAACACCTCTCCTACCATCACTATCGATGTTTCTTCTTACACTGCTTTATTCAAAGAATTATGCAATGTCTTCGCTTGGAGTTACGAATAAATACCAAGGATCGATAAGTCGATCCTTGTGCATGATATCAAAACTTACCCAGGTGTTAAACATGTACGACAAAAACTTCGCCCGGTTCATCCTAAGAAAACTGTTGCCATTAAGGCAGAAGTTGAAAAATTGTTGAAGTCTGGATTTATTTATCATGTCCCCTTGACAAAATGGGTTTCTAACATCGTTCTGTTTGCTAAAAAACAAGGAACCATTCATGTTTGTGTTGATTATAGGGATCTCAACAAGTCTTTTCCAAAAGACAATTACCCTACACCCTTTATCGACCAAATCCTCAATAATTGCACTGGCAACATTATATTTTCTTTCATGGATGGATTTTCAGGGCATAACCAGATCGATATTCTACCAGTTGATCATCATAAGACAACCTTCATCTTCTCTTGGGGGACGTTCTCTTATCGAAAGCTACCCTTTGGCCTTAAAAAAGTTGGTTCTACTTTCCAGCGGGCCATGTCATATGCTTTACACTATATCAAACATATTGTGGAGCCTTACCTCGATGATTTACCCGCTCATTCGTCTACTCGACAAGACCATATTGTTCATTTACGGGCCATTTTTCTTCGATGTCAGTTTTAACATATCTATTTGAACCCTCATAAATGTATCTTCATTGTCGAATCAAATCAACTCCTCGGATTTGTTGTCTCCAAAAATGGGATTAGGGTGGATCCCTTAAAAGTCAAAGCTATTCTCGCTTTACGCCCTCCCAACAATATAACCCAACTATAAAGTTTGCAAGGGAAAGAAAACTTTATTCGAAATTTTATATGTAATTACACCGAACTCACTTGCGTGGATCCTTTCATTTGGGATGACACTACCCAATGCTCTTTTGATTCTCTTAAACACGCATTAATTCATACACCTCTCTTGCATCCTCTGAATTATGCACAAGATTATATCCTTTATTTGGATACCTCTACTTCCACTATTGATATGGTGTTAGTTCAAGAGGATCCTAATAGTGACGAACATGTGATCTACTATATGAGCAATATTCTATCTCGTCCCGAGCTCCGATATTCACACGTTGAGAAGTTGGTTATAGAAACCATCATTTGCATCCACAGATTTCACCATTACATGCTGTTATGAACTACCATGGTCATTGCTGACTCAAACCCCATGTACCATATCCTTACATATCAATTCCTTGGGGGCAAGTATTCCAAGTGGATTGTTATTCTTCAAGAATTAGATCTCAAGTTTTCCAAATGAAAAGATAAAAAATCGTTGGTTTTTTCGAAACTCATCTGCGATCTTCCCCATGCTGATGAAGATACTGAGTCTAGTGATTCTCTTCCTGATGAATCTATGTTCCTCATTATAACGTCAAAACCTTCATATGGATATATTCTTCTCTATCTTCAAACCCAACGTTTTCATCTTGATATTTCCCTTGACGGACGTCGTCATATTCGCCACCATTCTAAATGCTACCTTATCATTGGTGACACTTTGTATTGCCATGGTATTGAAATTTTCCTACGACGTTGTTTAACCCACGATGAGGCTGAATGCGTTTTGAATGACTACCACCTTGGGGCTTGCGGGGGTCATCTTTCTGGGATGGCTACAACCCATAAAATATTACGTGCCAATTATTTTTGTCCCTCCATCTTCAATGATTGTACTGAGGTTGTCAAATGATACCCACCCTGTCTAGGTTTTCATAAAAAGGCATGCACCCACACTGCTCTGCCTCATCCCATTGTCTACATGATGAAAAAAAACATCATTTAGATCCCTCTTTGTACACATAAAAATAATAAAAAATAAAAAATAAAAAATGCATCACAAGGTTTAGTTTTGTACCTGACACATCCCACTGAATGCCCTCTAGGAGCACTAAGTCTACACTACCTCGAAAATCCACTCCAGCATATGGAAACTCCTCAATAAAAACCAGCTGCCTCCTCCACCAAGTGAAGATATCAGTTGTAAACTTAAACATTGAGGCCTTGTTCCCTAATCTTAGGGACAAAATATTCCATCTTTCCATCCATGGCTCGGTCGTTGGTCGTGCTATCAATGTAAATTGTGGTTGCATATGGGGTACTCGCTCCAAAAAGAATGAAACTAACAAAGAGACATATGCAAACTGCTTCTGCCTACCGATCCTACACTTTTTTATTTGTTCCTTCACATTCCAAAGGAACCCCACACTCCAGTTAAACAATATGGGCTCCACACATTGTAGAGCATATGACATATGAGATTTCGAAGCTAGTTGAGCACTTGTACTACCCACTAAGTTGGTAATGGAAAATATAATCGATCTCAATTCCAAATCCCTCACATGTTTGATCACGATTCTTCCACCGACTAATCGAGATCCTAGTATACAGTGCTCAACAACTTATACCTCAGTGGGATGAGGAGTTTCCCGATGTACAGAAAAAAGGATAGGAGCCCCTCTCCTTGAGAGGTCGGTCAAAAGATACACATCATCAAGCTCAAACTTAAGAATAGGTGACCCAATATGAAATGCATGTTCAACATCATCCCATAATCTGATCAGGTACTCAAGTAACAATACCTCTTTCCTCATTTTCTGTAGTTTGAAGTACTTGAGTAGACCACAATTTCTGAAAGCATCCCTTGCTTGAGGGTTTTGCAAAGCGACGATGTCATCGAACTCATGCTCGTGTTCCTTCCATTAAATCATGGCTATACGATCCATGCAATCTGCAAATAGAACCATTTAAATGTCTTTAGTCAAATTCTTATGGAAAAACATTGTATCTTTCTAGCCTAAAATGCAACAAATTTTTTGGTTTTGCGTCGACGCTCCCCTAAGCTTGTTCATAAATTTTTAGCGCTCCCTAGGTATGTGCACCAGGGTGCTGAAATATCGATGGGCGCCTAGGGCTTCCCAAGGAACCCATAACACCCTAAAAATGAGCTAAAACATAACTTTAAACCATAAAAAATGATTAGAATGGCAAGGTGACCAACCTAGTCCAGACGGAATCGGAAATGGTCAATCACAACTCCCATACTCACAACTCAAAAATCGCCCTCCAAAGGTGGAAAATTCCAAAACTAGAAGAATTTGGTTAAAAATCAAGTGGTAAATGAAAATTCTTAACCTATTTCACTATTAGAGGGTTGATGTTTTTCTAATATAAATATTTTCTTGGGTTTTTTAATCTTTTTGAGGAGTCACTAATGCCTTGGGCCTAGATTTATCTATATTTGCAGGCTTCTAAGAAGTATATTTTCGATGACCTTGTGACAATGACGAGAACAATATTTGTTCTTTCGCATGCTCGAAATAACTTGAGAATGTAACCGACTAGACTTTTA
Source organism: Picea sitchensis (assembly GCA_010110895.2). Classification (NCBI taxonomy): domain Eukaryota; kingdom Viridiplantae; phylum Streptophyta; class Pinopsida; order Pinales; family Pinaceae; genus Picea; species Picea sitchensis. Next base: position 64,758 of record SNQJ01S0019723.1, read on the forward strand.
TCACTTTTTTGGACTCGTAAAGGTTACACGGAAAAGGAAACCCCTGGAGTCTCCTTTAAGATCTTTTCAGACTCTCTAAACATGAAAATATTGTTGAGTGGTATTTCTTACTTTCACACTCGTTTAAAAGGTTTTTGAAAGGGCGTCTCCCAAGTAGCAGTTTATCTCTTTTTCAGACTTCGAAGACTAAAATTACGAAAAAGGACAACCCTTGAGTCTCCTTTAAATTCTTTTCATACTCTTTAAACATGAAAAACCACCAATTTTTCCTTCTCTGGACTCGTTAAAATCACACATTGAAGCGACCATATGGGACCGAACCCTTACTTCTTCCAGTTCGTTAAACAAAGGAAGAGGGAGTTACCGAAGGTGAGTTATATCAAGCATGTGTTATCCTCCTTGAGCTCGTAAAAACAAAAAGAGGTACTCGTCTATCTGGATGGGGGGGAAATCGAAGGAAGTAAGCCAAGCTATCTTTTAGAATTATCGCAAGTCACTCTTGCAGTCTCCCTTAAACATGACACGTTGTTTCTACATGCATCTTGAACACTTGGATAATCGCCTGAACCTCTGCACTGAACCAATCTCCTTAGTCTTTCCACTTCTTTGGGTCACTCGACGAATGTCACAGTATCCATTGCATTATGTTTTGGTCCATGTTATGTTTATGCTTCTAAGTCATGTTGTGCCTCAGTGTTCAAGAGAAGTATTCGCCTAGAGAGTCAACCATCACAAATTTCTAGTTTCTATACCCATGTCAGTCCATACTCATTTGATTCACCATCTTACATCTCCATATCAGTTTCATGTCGATGATGGGGGATACATCAAGGCCCTCCCTCGATGAGTATTTTCCTGTCGACTTCAACACATCATCCATGAATTTGACTTAGAAACCAATTAGTACCTTTGGGCCTACATGCCTCAATGACAGGCCTCCTCGCCTCCAACAATGGGTTTACGTCATTGATCTCTGATCGGATGACTCCATGAATGTTCAACATTAGATCATTTATTCACATTCATTCGATTGTAATAGAGTACCTTGGGATTCATTAACATCACTGGTGATTTCCCTTGCACTTGTTAATGATTTACCTCAATGAACGGTAATCAAGTGGCTTCTACCATGTTTGACATCAAAACATCTATTCACATGGCTAGATTCATACTACATCAGGATTGTGACAAAAACCCTGGATTGAGAATTCACTTTGTTATCTTCTTTCCCAGGATTGGAAGGATATATTTTGAGCATGCTGATATATTGTCACATAGATCCACATTGCATTGGTATGTGGCTATGTTTTATCATCTCATAGATCCACTATGTATTTCTCATGGCTACGATCAGTTCATGTCATGGAGTTATAGATCCCAATTGTATGTTTGGTGGCTATACCCTAAGTCAATATCATCATGGATCCACAGTGTATTTATTGGCAGTCATACCTTAAGTCCTTTGTCACTCAAGCATAGGTATACCCGCCTTAGGTTTGAAACATATGATAACATTTGTTTGATGGTTGTTTGCAACTTCTACTAGGTTCTCCGACTCCATACCCTTGATTTAAAACTATACAAAGCACTTCAGTCATCATATTTCATCTCCTGACCTCGTACTTTGGGGGGGAATATATTACACATCTGTAACATCCCACTCTGGCGCACTGAGAAAACTTATTCTTTGAGGACACTTGCTCACAAGTGATCTGGACTTTTATGATGTTAAAACATTTATCCTTGATTATGATGCGTT